>PVJS01005096.1:0-65690 GCA_004027185.1 Glis glis
AGGGAGAGAGAGAGAGAGAGAGAGACAGGGAGAGAGAGAGAGAGAGAGAGAGAGAGAGAAATATATAGAGAGAGAGCTGAGGCTGGCCGCGAACCCGGGTCCTCCGGTCTCCGCCTCCCAAAGTACTGGGATTACAAGCATGCGCCACCACGCCCAGCTGGTGCTTTCTTGAATACTCAGTCCTCTCATCATGCAGCCTTAATGAAGTATCCCTTTATCCAGGGCTAAATATAATCTGAGTTGTATTGTCCATGTGCATGTTTAAGACTATGAAAGATTTTCTGGTTTAGGATAATACCTCACAAATGTATTGCATGATGCACTGAAAATGAAACAAATTGCTAAAAAATTTCTTAGGCTTGAATTCACCCTAAATACCCATGTTTATGATCTACTTTTTAATAAAGTACAGTGTCAAAACATACTTCCCTGACATGGTAGGGTATGTAGTTACAGAGACAATAAAACCAGTTTCTCTCTAGTATGTAATTTAAAGGCATGAAATTTGATGAAGAGATTATTCACAGACTTTTTTCAGCTTTGTATAATTATTAAAAAAATTCAATAGTTTGTTTATGAAACAGAAAGTCCATCTATCATTAGAAGCAATAATAGAAATTCTCATAGTCTTCAAGCGCATTCTAATTAAGAATATAAATAAGAATTAGAAAATCTTTCTGAGTTTTAAAATTTTGGTTCAGAAAGTACTTTGGGCAGTTTAAAAAATATTATTAAAAAGTTAAATTTGAGCAAAATAATTAGTTTCAGCTCATATTTCTCAAAATAAGCTATAATGAATTGCAATTTTGTTATTTTTCAAGAATTCTTTCAAAATGACTGAAAGGCATTAGGAAACAAAATAATGATATTTTAAAATAAATGAAGTTCTCATAATTGATTGTACTAGAAATCAATGTAAAACACTTTTCTTTCCTTGTAGAGAAAATACTATTTTATTAATCATATTTTCTCTTATTTTATAAAATTATAATTTATTAGTAAAATATTGCTTACTCCTAAAAGAATTGAAATATAAATCAACAGAAAGCATATTTGGAGAATCAATACCATCTAGAGGTCAACACATTTGATGACTCTATAAAATGAGCAACTTAATTATTGCCAAATTTTCAAAATATTACCATTTTTAATTGCATACTCTGATGCTTTAACACACACTTTGAAGGGAATTATTATATGCCTGTTTTCACTCATTTAGTTGTTCATATGCAGCAGATTTATTATCTCAACTTATTTATAAAAGAGAATATACCGTAATTATACATAAGCTACTTAATAAAATTCAAAAGTTGGTAAAGTAAGAGATATGTTACTTCTTAAATAAACCCATTTATAACAAAACAAAAGGAAACCCTTATTTTAAGATATGTTCCATGTGAGCAAAAAAGAAAATCAGTCATTTAGTAACTTAAGTCCTTACCAGATAATAAAAAATTGAATATATGTTATTGTCTTAAAAATAGATAAATTTTCAGGAAAATGTACTTTTCTTTGGACCTAAAAGTAATCTTTTGGGAATTCATATATGGGATGATAGCACGAACCGCTCCCCAGACAAACAATGATAAATGTTGAAAATCATTTTAAAACAATGATTTAAATTTTCTGAACATTATCTTAAGGACATAAATAAAATGAAGAAACACTTATGAAAGCATATCTACTAAATCTCAGTCAGAGCAATGAGAATCTGTATTACTTGAGTCACAACCTGTTCATTTATTCCTCCCTCCCACAGTTGAGCATTACGAGAACTCTCCTTGGGGTAAATGGCCAATAAATAGGGAACCCTCTCCCTTTAGCTCCAGAATGGAGAGTTATTAGCATTGTCCATACCCACCCCCAGCTTGTTATAGTAGAGACTAAATCCCAGGAAACTGTGTTCAGGAGGCCATGGACTCACACCTCTACACGGCCCTTGTTCACAGTATGGGGACTTCACCTCTTGGATGGAAGAAACTGGGGCACAGAGGGTCCTAACCTCAATTCATAGGAAGCAGGATCTACCCTGAGAGAGAAAAGCCAAGAAGGCAAGAGGCTACTGCATCTTTCCTCTATCCTGCTCATGATGCAAAGGTGTGATCACCCAGGCAGGCTGACACACTGCTGAGGGAAAGAGACAAGCAGCAAGACAGAGATTTCTGCAGCTGTCTCCATGGAAACTGACTTTATTTCAAACAAAGCATGGAGAAGTTTAAGCATAAAAGTACTCCCCAAAAGTATTTAGGTTTGGGTTTCATGTAATTAAGAGAAAGTTAGTAAATTTGTGACAGCAACAAGCAAAGCCACAGTTTACCAGAGAAAAAACAGTAAAACAGTTAAAAAGAATCATTCTGGTGACTCAACAAACTTCAAAGGCCACTTTTAAGAGCTACCCCTGCAAAGAGAACTAGATGTAGATGTATCAAACTGATCAATTTATGTCCTAAGAAATTATTAAAAACAATAGTGCACTTAGTGGGAAAATATTGGAGCCCATCAGCTGGGTGTGATAGCTGATGATGTACACAGTTTAAAGGAACGAAAGAGGCGGCCGAAGACAGCCCTCCTAAAACCACTGCAATCATACGGTTACACCATCTGACGAGCAGTACCATAGATTTAACGCAGCAGGATAAATAACTTCACTAAAATGCTCTAGGGAAGTCTTTTAGTCTGCTTTGCCATCACTGTGACCAAAATATCTGACATGAACAATATAGAGGAAAGGTTTACTTGGGCTTACAATTTCAGAGGTACCGTCCATAGTTGACTCACTCCAAGCAAACATTACAGCAGCACAGTATGTGGAAGAGAACAACAGCTCATCTCATGGCTTCCAAGAAGCAGAGAGACAGAAAGTGTCCAGGGACAGAAATAGTCCGTAAGGCCACACCCCCAGGGATGCCCCACTTGCCTCAATTACCACCCAGTAAATCCACTCAACTTATCTTTCAGTGAATTTATCCATTGATGAGATAAGAGCCCTCATTCAAATCATTTCACTTTTGAACATTCTTGCATTGCCTATACATGAGCTTTTCCAGGGAATATCGTATATTCAAACTATAACATCGTTACTAAAGATGTATGCAAAGAAGCAACAACAATAACAAGCCCTGAGGTGGGGGAGCACTATCTAGAATTGAAACAATAAGTTGTCTAAAATATTCAGGGTTACAGAAAATTATAAGACAAGAAAGGGAACAGGAAATTGAAGTACATGCAATTTTAAAATTTATAGTTGCAAAATAAGCAGGCAAGCCCTATGACAAGGCCTGGGTGTTTGACATAATAAACAATTTCAAAGTAGCAATAACAAATATGTTCAAAGAGCTAAAATAAATCATACATAAAGAAAAGGAAAATAGTATGTCAAAGTCTCACCAGATATAAAATATTAATAAAGAGATCAAATTATAATAATGAACCAAGTATACTGGCTTTTATTGAAATTCTTGAGTTTCAACGTATACCAATTAAAATGGAAACATTCACTAGAGTCAGCAGCAGACTTCATTACCAGCAGAATCAGCCCAGTGTAGGGTAGATCAGTAGAGTATGTAATCCAAAGAACAGAAAGGAAAAAGAAAATGAAGGAAAATTAACAGAGCCTAGAGAAATGTGACAGCAGTAAACATATCAACATATGCATAACAGGAGTACTGGAAAGATAAAGGAAATAAATGGACTGTATTATTTTTAAATGTAGTTGTATCAAGTTGCCAATAACTTAGTAGCTTCAAATAATACAAACTTATAATTTTACAGTTCCAAGGATGAGAAGTCTAAAATTTATCTTTTGGGACTAAATTTAAGATGGGAGGTTCTAAACGAGATTCTGTTTCTTTGCTCTTTCTCAGGTTCCAGGTTTTTAAGAGGTCTCATCTCAATGTTTCTGTCTTCTTTGGCTTATGACCCTGAGCCAGCAGTCAGACTCCTCAGATCTCTACTGCCATCACCATGTCTCCTTCCCTCAGTAGTTTCTACTCCCTAAATTCACTTATAATACTCTACAATTTACATTTAGGGCACTCAAAAATTCAAGGTAATCTGACTACCCATGTCAAAACCCTTAATTTAAAGAAATTGGTAAAGTAAATTTTGTCATGGAAGGTAACTATTCACGGGTTCTGAGGATTAGGATTCCAAAATTTTTGGAGGAGTTTAGGGGTGGTCATTATTCTTGCTACCAAAAAGGCAAAAATAATTAAAGAAATAATAACTGAAGGTATCACAAATATGATTAAAACATTAATCTATCCCTCCAAGAAGCTGAACAAAATTGTAACAACATAAATATAAAGAGATCTATATCCAGATACATCAAAATATAAAAGCCAGAGATCGTGTAGGCACTATGGTGATCGATGTGGAGGTTCCTCAGAAGACTGGGAATGGAACTACTTTATGATCCAGCTATACCATTTCTGGGCATCTTTCCGTGGGAATTGAAGCCAGAATATTATAGTGATACATGCATATCCTTGTTTATAGCAGCACAATTCATAGTAGCCAAATTATGGAAGCAGCCTTGGTTTCCATCAACAGATGAATGGATTATAAAATTATGGTTTATCCACACAATGAAATTCTACTTGGCCATAAGGAAGAACAAAATTATGTCATTTGCAGGAAAATGGATGGAACTAGAGAATATCATGAAAAGTGAGATTAGCCAATCACAGAAAGTTAAGGATCATATGTTCTCTCTCACATGTGGAAGCTAGGGAGAAATTGGGATACAAGAGAGACTCCCGCTAAAGAAGGAGATACCCCAGTGGAGTGATGGACATACCCTAGGGAGGGCATGTCAGGGGACTTGAAGAAGGAAACACTTTAATTGATTCTATGTACATATACAAAATTATCATTGCCAAACTCAATATCATGTATGGGATGGGTAGGGAGTGAGGTAGGTTCTGGGGGAAGGTTCACTAAGTGCTGTGTGCATGTATGTCCCTATCACTTTGAACTTCATTATGATCAGTGATTACCAAGCACCAATAAAAGTATATTTAAAAAAAGAAAGACAAAATCTTGAAATCAATGAGAGAAAAGCAATCAAATGAAATAAACAGTTCCAACTATATTCTGCTTTTATGAATACATTGTAGGTTCAAAGAATGAAACAGTTTCAATAGTCAAAGGATATATAAGGGATATCATGCAAACCATAACAATTAAAAAGCTCTAATGCCTATGCTACCTTGAGATAAAGTGGTACAAGCTGTAATGATAAACATTCAATCCATTAGAAAGATGTAGTATTTATAAACATATCTCAGTTAACACTACAACTGCAAAATATCTGAAGCAAGAATTTAAAAAAATTTGAAGAACAAAATAGGCAATTAGAAAATAATAGTCAAATACTATACTATCCCACTTTTGATAATGGATAGAAATATAGACTAGCATAAGAAAGTATGAAGCTCTGAATAAATTACAAAACAATTCTAATAGTTATATACTGAAAATTCCAACCACAAATGTCATAATACCCATTCCTTTCCAGTGCACATGTGTTTTTCTCCAGAATAGACCATATGTAAGGCAAAACATTTCCAATAAATTGAAAATTATTAAAGTTATATAAGATATGTACTCTGATCATAATAAAATGAAACTAGAAATAACACAAAATTTGGAAAATTCACAATTATGTGGGGAAGTAACCAATGACTCACCAATTATTCATATTAATAACTGGTAGGGAAATTAGAAATATATTGAGATAAAAAATGTAGACTCATATAATAAAACTTAACGGGATGCAACAAAAGACCATTAAGAGGGAAATTTGCAGTTTTAAATTCACTATTTAATATGAAGAATGAGTTAATATAAATAACCATTCACTTTACTGCAATGGATGAAAGAAAGTAAAGTTAAACCTAAAGCAAGGAAAGATG
Organism: Glis glis; assembly: GCA_004027185.1. NCBI lineage: Eukaryota > Metazoa > Chordata > Mammalia > Rodentia > Gliridae > Glis > Glis glis. Next base: position 5,916 of record PVJS01005096.1, read on the forward strand.
AGATCAGAAATCAGTGAAAGAATATAAAAATAATAGTGAAAGTAAAAAAAAAATCCCAAAAGTTGAATCTTTGAAAACATAAACTGGTAAAACTTTAGCTAAATTGATCATGAAAAAAAGCAGAGAGCCGGGCGTGGTGGCGCACGCTTGTAATCCCAGTACTTGGGAGGGAGACTGGAAGATCCAGGTTCATGGCCATCCAGGTTCATGGCCAGACTCAGCTCTCTCTCTCTCTCTCTCTCTCTCTCTCTCTGTCTCTCTGTCTCTCTACATAGTGAGGCCTTTCGCAACTTCGTGAGACCTGGTTTCAAAATAAAGGATAAAAAATAGGGCCGGGGGTGTAGCACAGAGGTAGAACGCCCCTGGGTTTAATCCCCAGTACCGCAAAAAAAAAAAAAAGCAGAGAATATTTAAATTACTAAATTCAGAAACGAAAGAAGGTACATCGCTATTAGTCTGTCAGAAAAAAAAAATACTGAATGCAACTTTATGCCAATAAATTTGACAATTTAGATGAAATGAAGATATTCCTAGAAAGAAACAAACAACACACAGCATTGACTAAAAAAGAATGTCTGAATAGCTTTAGAGTACATAGAAAGTGAATTGAAAATATTTTTTTAAAACTTCTCACAAATGAGATTTAAGTTAAAATGACTTCTCCAGAAATTTCTGCAAACATTGAAATAACAATAATGTTTCCTGACAAGCTCTATTACAAAAGAAGGGAAGAAAGAAGCACTTGTCCATTTGTTATTTAAGGCTAATATTATCCTAATGCCCCAACCAGATCAGTAAAATCAGTCACTTTTATTTCTAAACACTAGCAATGAAAAATCTTAAAATGAACCAAAATGAAACGATTCCATTTAAAATAGTATCTACATAATAAAATGCTCAGAAATAAATTTAATTAAACAGGAGAAAGGCTTGATTACTGAAACCTAAAACATCATTAAAAAAATTCAAAAAGTAAACAATCCCATGTTCTTGGCTTAAAATACTTAGTATTTTTAAGATGCCAATACTCCCCCAATTGGTCTATATATTCAACAAAACCCCTATCAAAATACTACTAATCCTTTCCCCCAAATGTTCATATGGAAATTAAAGAAACTCAGTATATTCAAAAAATTTTGAAAAGAAAGAGTTTGTAGGATTCACAAATCCCAGTTTCAAAGCTTACTATAAATCTAACATAGTCAGAGCAATGTGATACTGATGTAATGCTATATATATATTGGTCTTCTTAATAGAAGTGGTAGTCCAGAAATAAATCTTCATATTTACATTCAACTAGTTTTGGACAAGGGTGCCAACACAATTTGATAGGAAAATTAGTCTTTTTAAGAAATATTGTTGGGGAAAATAGATATCTATTTTCAAAAGGATAAAGTTTGATTTCTTCCTCACATCATACACAAAATTTAATTCATAGACCTAAATGTAGTAGCTAATAATTTAAAACACAGAAAAATATAGGAGATGATGACCTTGGATAAGAAAAGTCCTTCTTAGATATGACATCACAAACACAACTGAAAAAAGAAAACATAATTTGGATAGCATCAATATTTAAAATTTACAATATAATAATAAAAGGACAAATAATACAATTAAAGGTTGGCAAAGGATTTGAATAGACACTTCTCCAGAAATATAAAACTTCCAGTAAGTACATGAAAAATATTCAACATCATTAGCCATCTTAACATCAGTGGGACGACTACAGTCAAAACATCAAGTAAAACTAAAGGAAAAAGAAGAAATAGACACATTTAATGAGGGACTTCAACATTTACATTTCAGTACCTTGTAGTATTACTAGATAGAAATTATGTAAGGATATAGAATATCTGAACATATACAACTGACAAGATCATTTATACAAATATATACACTATCTATATAACATATTTTATTATTTTCTGTTTATGTACATTCTGTAAGATAATATATAATACATATTTTTCATTTTATAGAATTTTATTGATGCAATATAATTTCACATTGTAGTAAAATTTAAAGTGATACATTCATGTATGCTCAGAAGATCTCTTGGTTTTGTTCCCTCCTAACACCTTCCGCTTATTACATTCTATTTATTTACATTCTATTGTTATATAGAGTGTTATATATAATTATCTACCCAACAATGAATGCATTTTTTTAAGTGTCCATACAACATCACCAAGAACTATCATATTTTGGGTCTAGAGAAAAAAAACTGGGGAAACCTATGACAAAAACTAGAAAAGAGAGGAATATTTAAACATGTAGTAATTAAATAGCACACTTCTAAATAATTCATGTGTTGGTGTTGAAGATTCAAAGAATATTTTAAAGATAAAACTAAATGAAAAGAAAAATACAACACATCAAAATATTTTGGATGAAATAAAAGCCATGTTGATTGAAATTCATGGCACTAAATGCTTAAATTAGCAATAAAAATATGTCAAATCAATAAGCTAAATATCTTACTCAAGAACTAGGGAAATGAAAAATAAACCCAAAGCTAGGAAAAGTAAGAAAATAAAATTTTAAGTAGGAAAATTAGAGTAACAAAATTGTATCCAAATTATGAGCTATCATCTAGAATATGTGAAGAAAATTCAACAGTGACAAATCCAAATAAATAGAAAATGGGAAAATCATGATTTTAATATAAACGCACATACATAGATTAAATATATTCAACATGATTAATTTTTTTAGGGAAATGAAGGTAAAAACTACAAGAGTTCACTATACAAAACTAATCATGCAATTACTATCTGACCCAGCATTTGTTTTCCTGAGCATTTATCCTGAAGAAATGAAAACTTGTGTTCACATAAAAAGTTGTACAAGAATATCCCTAACAGTCTTATTTATAATAGATAAACTTTGAAATCACCCAAGACTTCTTTCAATACATAGAACATACATACTGTGGAACACTATTCAGCAATATAAAGGAACAAACTAATGATATGTGAAACAATTTGCATAAAACTACAGGGAATTATACTGAGTGCAAAAAAAGCAACCTGAAGAGATTATATACTGATGGTTTTATTTATACACATTTTGTGTAAATTTTTTGAAAGGATAGAATTTTTTAAATGGAGAACAGAGTGATTAGAGATGGAGAAATGGAGAGATGGGTATGGTCATAAAAGTACAACATGAGATATTTTAGTTATATTAGGTTTGTTTAGACTATTGACTATAATGATGGATAAGGGAAACTGCCCAGGTTAAAAAGTTATATAGTACTTAATACACACATACACACACATACACACACACACACACACACACACACACGTGTAAGTAACACAGGATATTTGAGTTAGATCAGTAGTACCAATATCAGTATCTTGGTTGTGATGTCCTATAATTTTGTAAAATATTACTATTGAAGAACACTAGGTATTTTGGTTCATTTCATGTTGCTATAATAAAATACTACACACTGGCTAATTCGTAATGAACATACACTTATTTGGCTCATGGTTCCGGAGGTTGGAAGGTCCAAGAGCAAGGTCCAGGCCTCTGGCAAAGGCCTTCATGCTGCATCACCCCAAGATGGAATGCAGAAGGGTAAGACAGTGTGAGAGAGAGTAAAGAGGGCTGAACTCACATTTATCAGGAACTCACCCCATGATAATTAACCCACTCTAGAGGTAATGGCATTAATCCATTCATGACGGCAGAGCCCTCATGCTCTAATTATCTCTTAAATATTCCACCTCTCAACACTGGTCCATTGGTGATTAAGTTTCCAATCCATGAGTTTAAGAGGCCACATTCACACCACAGCACTAAACAAAGTATACAAGTTATTTCTCAATATTATTTCTTATAACTTTTTAAATCATCTCAAACATTTAAATTAAGAAAAATTAAAAGACTGTGACTTCCAATCAAGAGAATAAAATGGAAGCAGTATTATGTGCCTTCAGAGCCTAGCTTTCTCTCTCTCTCTTTCTTCCTCTACACATACCTTTCCTTTGGAGCACTGAACCATCATTTAAGAACACCAACTACCTTAAAACTGCCATGTCAGGGAGACCACAGAGAGAGACATAGGGTGATGGTCAAGGAGTCACACGCTGTTCTACCTCCAAGATGCTTGTGTCATGTCTTTCTAGTTTCAGTGGCAGGCATGAGAGTTATGAGTTATCATTTCTGAGGACAACCGTCTACCAATAGGAGATGAACCTCTGTAGATATCCACAGCATCCTCTCCAGTGCTTGATGAAGTAATTCTGACCAATATGCTACAAAGGGAAATTCCCACGATGGTACCCAGATCATTAGTATACTCTGCTTAAATTATTGGTGCACTATAATTACACATCTTAGTGAGGTTCAGATTCATACAAATAGACATGCACATAGGTCTTGGTATGATTCCTTTCGGGTCCCACCCTACTATCCACCTTTCCTCACACATAGCAGCTGGATTGTTAGTGACACCTTCATACATGAGGCTTCCACATATGATAGAAAACATTTGACCCTTGCCTTTCTGCAACTGAGTGATCTCACTTTGCAAAGTATACTCTTTATGAGTTTTCATTTATTTTCCATCTTCCTATCTGCTTTTCTTTCTCTTTCTTATCTTTAATCCCTGAGTTTATCTATCAAATAATTAACTTCATCCAATTTTTTCAAGTACGATTTTTCAATAACCTAAACTAAAACATGAATAACACAAACTAAGACAGTAATAGTATAGGAAGTAAGTTGTAGGGATATTTCTGTAAAGAACTTAGGATGTTGGCCAAGTCCTGAAGGAAACAAAGAAGAAAAAACAAAACATTCTAGGTGGAGAAATGTGCATGTACAAATGCCCTAAGTTGGAAAGATGACAAAAAATTTACAGAAGACCACAATTTATGGGGTTAGATTATTGGGATATGATGTCAGTGCTAGAAATATTGGAATCACAGGCCCATGAAAAGACTGTAGATTATTGCCAGGATTTCCTGGTCCTTACTGAGATTAAGATAAGGATAGATTGATGACTAATGAAGATGGAATGATACAATGTGATTTATAGCATTTCCAAAATATCTTGTGGCTAAAGTATGAAGGACAGACTTATGGGTAACAAAAGCATTATTGGGAAAAGTTGCTGAGAGATTTTAAATGATCAAACTGGAAAGACCATATGAAATAGAGTTAGGTTTATAGAATAAGTATTTTACACAAATAATATTAGAAATTATATTTAATGCATTTGGAATGGCAGTGTGGTATGGAGAGAAAGTCAAGTATTGCCTCATATGGCTGAGGTAAACATCTAGAAGAATTGAGTTGACAATTACTGAAATGAGAAGCTTGTTTAATCCATAAATTAAGCAAGTTTAGAAAACATGATTGCGTTTATTAATTGAGGGCTATTATAAATTCATATGCAGAGCCTAATAGATGGTTAAGTATATAAATCTGGAATTCAGAGAAGTGATCCAGGCTGGCGGTACAACTATTAAACTCATCACAATACAGAATAAATGAAAGTGGGAAAACTCTTCTGGAGAGGAAATATTGGTATGAAAGACAAGAAAATCCTAAACTTCTTCAATATAATATTAATATTAATATTAATAATAATAATAACAATAAAAAGAAGAACAAGAAGAAAGAGGAGGAGGAGAAGAAGAAGAAGAAGAAAATGAAGAAGAAGAAGAAGAAGAAGAAGAAGAAGAAGAAGAAGAAGAAGAAAAACAACAACAACAATAACAACAACAACAAGGAAGAGGAGGAGGAGAAAGAGGAGGAGGAGGAGAAGAAGGAGAAGAAGAAGAAGAAGAAGAAGAAGAAGAAGAAGAAGAAGAAGAACAACAACAACAACAACAACAACAACAACAACAACAACAACGAGGAATAGGAGGAAGAGGAGGAGGAGGAGGAGAGAAGTTAAGGATAATGAGCAGGACTGCATAACTGAGATTGACAGTGAGCAGCTGATACAATAAGCAAAAAATTTAAAAAGAACCAGAAAGAATGGTATTCTGATATTAACAATATTTTTTTCAGAAAGGAGTCATGAAATGTGCCTAAAGACAAAGATCCTGTGATATATCTGACTATTTCATTTAGTGATATAAAAATAAGCAGGGGCCTTTTCCATTGATGGAAAGGTGAAGTTACTACCTGATTTAAAGGGTTTCAAATAGAAAGTCAAATTGAAAATAAAAAGTTCTAACAATTTTTTGCAAAAGTCCGCTGAAAATTCAGGGCAAATAAATTGCATATTTCTACTATTTTTGTCCTCCAAAAAAACATGTGGTGTGGAGAGGCTTTGTATAACCTTCATTTTACAAGAAACTGAGATTGAGGTAAATTAAGTCACTCAATTTCCTGAGAGAATATAGAATATATATTTGAACATTCATTTAATGTGGCTTTTAACTATTGGATATTTCTAGGTAAAATCCATGCAGATTGTAATTATATTGATGCTATTTTATTTATATGCCTCTATTTTTACCTTTTCCTTTTCTTTTCTATGACTAACACAAAACTCTAAGACCTGGATTCTGTAAAATTGCAAAGATTGTGGGTCAGTGTTTTTAACCGAAACTAGCTAAGTGTCTTGTACTGGCAGGTAGTTAATGATAAAGCATGCATTTATCCTTTTACATATTCATTTATATAATAGGTTTTATAAATATTCCGTATGCATTGTCTTATTTCACTTATTTCAACAAATTAAATCATAACCTTGGTGTTGCTTCTTTGCTATGTACAATGCTAAGAGGAATAATTTAGATTTCTTTATGCATTTGTATAGTGAATTTTATTACTGCAACTACCATGATACATTCATGAAATCGTGTTTGGCTTTAAAAATAAGAGAAGCCATTCTAAAAAATTCTTAAAATAATGAATAACAGAGTAAATGGAGCAATAGCAGTTAACCCAAAGCATGAGAAAAATAATTACTCTTAAGCAACTGATAAATTGGAAATATGGCCAGAAATCATTGAGAATGATTCTTTGTTGGTTTTTCAAATTTTAGGTAAATTTATGATTCACAGAAAATACTTGAAAATGTCAGGAACGTTTCTGATTTGCAGTGAGATACTTTTCTATTTATCATTCATTCAGCAAATGTTCCATGCACTCTTATGACTCATGTATTGTTTCACATGACAAATATTAATTGATCACCCACTATGTGTCCAGTGTTAGGCTAGGTATCAAAGAGAAAACAATAAAAGGACAGACATTGTCAGCTTCGCTAGACTAAAACCATAGTGAAAAAGATGAATGTTTAAGAAGTAATCAGGTATGGAATAAGAAACGATGAAGTTTAGTGTAACAAATGAAATCTAAGCAAATTAATGAGTTCTGTTGTTTACTCTTTCATTTGTTTTTAGGCATGTTATTCTAGGTAACCCTGAAGAACTTTGTGTCAATAAAGAGACCTTATGAATCAGTGTCTTTTGTTCAGGGGATAGAGAGGGACAATGCCAGAGGAGAGGCATTCTGCTTTCTCCTTGGAAAACTTTATCTCATTTACTGGGGCTGATTCAACAGCAGGTGTGAGATTGGGTATGATGTGATCTTAGATTTTTGTCATTTCTCGTTTGTCACAGGTCCATCTTGAAGCAAATGTTTGCTTGTCTTCAGGTAATTTACTATTTGTCAAAAGCATTAGGAGCAGTTGACACTAGTCATGTGTTTCCTGGTAAATGCCTTTGCATTTATTGGAGACATTGTTACTTCTCTTTACTTTTAGTATGAATACATCTATGAAATCACACAATAAGATCAAGGTTGGTGTAAGGAATTGATTAGAATAACTAAAATCTTTCCTTTTGAACTTTTAGGAGATAAATGTATTCATATAAATATACACTCAATAGTTGACTTAATGACTACATGCCATTCTATAAATTGTATTGAATAACTACTTAATCCTGAAGCCAGAATTCTGAGAATATACAGCAATTCTATCATTCACTTGCCATGATTTGGAGATTAGTAATAGCATCTACTTATCAGGTTGGGAGGATGAAATGGGATGAATGACATATAAAATATATCTCATATATAAATAGATTATATTTAGATAGATTATATGTAGAGATGATTTATATGTATAAATCACCCATGCTTGCTATCATTTTTCTTCTGTAATTTTTACTTTAAGCACAACAGTTTAATGATATAACCTTTTTTAAGTAGTTTATTTCAATGCTAGGTCATATTTGTTCCTCCCACTGGCTTCTGCTTTAGAATTTCTTAGTCCAATGCAATCTATGTTTCAGAAAATTACTATCTCCTTTTTTGTGAAAATGAGTAACTTTCTTTGACTTCTAAACTTAATCTGTTATTGATGATTCTGAAACCTATGCCCCTAGTAACTTAATGGAAACCAATGTTATCTACCATTTGTCCCTTAAATATAGATTGTCTTTTTTCAGATATTAAATGTTACAGGTCTTCAGAAGCTATCTATCTATCATCTATCTATCATCTACCTATCTAATATCCTGTAGTAAAATATACACCTCTGGTATTAAATTTCTTTCTGGTGTTCCCCTTTACTTTTAAGAAGGTTCAGTTGGTTTTTACATAAGTTGTACCTTTTGCATAGGTCCTATTCTTTTACAACTTATAGATCTAATATTGATTACAGGAATTAGGTGCCTTTCTCTTTTTAAGTTTTTCTTTCTCTTTTTTCCAGGACATTTATTTTTATAACCCTCTGCTCTATATTTTGTCTAGGCAATTCTCTCATGGTGAGCAATATGGACTGCATGATATTAGAACCATGTGACCTCATTCATTACTTAAATTTAAGAAAGAAATACTGAGGTAAGGCACACATACATAATTAAATATAACAATGATATCTTAAAATAAAAATTTGAGTTTTCAAGAAAGTTATGGGTAACCTCAGCATACTAAAACAAAACACAATTTGAACATGAAGGTGATAAACTGGACACAATAGGGGAGGAGATAAGATTTGGGAGACATGACAAAAAGAAAGCTGGAGTTGTTAAGCCAGGCTAATGTTCTATGCTTAATCTGTCGTCCATCACTAGTAAGGATGAACTGAAAAACAAAAATTAAAAATATTCAAATGCTCAAAGGGGACATGAAGGAATTGTGTCTGCCCCAGCCTGGGCCCTGGGCAGTATTCTCTTTCTGAGACAAGCTTTTAAACACTTCTTTCTTTCCTCCTATTAGGTACCCCTGTTAGTTCCTTCTTCCAGGCTTCACATTCACATCTTCCTGCCTCATTTCTATTCATTTCAGTTCCTTTTGGCCCAGGCACATGCATGTTGGAGTTTATGTTGTTATTGTCTCCTGGCCTCCAGTAGAGACATTTTCCTTTTTATCCTTAGGAATGTATTCCAGGGAGAAAGGAGGGGAGAATTGGAACTCATTTACAAATGTTACTTACCAGAATAGGAAGACCCCATACCAAGGTTCTCAAAGATAAATAGCCCATCCTGTTGCTCATCCTGCTGTATTGCTAGAAACCAAACATCTCTCCAATCTTACTTGCATTTTTCTTCTTGTCCCTTTAACCCTCTTTTCTTAGTCAGTCTGTGTGCTCATTTTGGTTTGTTGGTTTGTTTTCTGCCTACATTTACTGTCTCCCAAACACACTTTTCATTTACTTTTTTCCATATTTGGAACTCAGGCCAACACTGTGGATAACTTTATAATACCACAACCTACACCAGAGGCAGGTGTCCCAATTGTCAAAGAAGATATCTGGGGGACGAAATACTTAGAACGTGATCAAAGGGTACTGCTTGGAATCTCTAAGATCACTCATGTCAGATGTTTCTCATTTCATTTGGTAATAAGATCAGTAGAAGGACATTTGCCCACACTACCTAACCTTTCCCACTCAGGTAGCAATCACAGTAGTTGTACAACTGTGCCTGGATGCTCCCATAGCCATTGGCCGGCATCCAGGATACATGTGTTTTTGCAGAGTACATTGGAAGTCTCTATAACAATTTTGGGAAATCTCTGACAAACAGTAAAGGAATCTGGAGTTCAGCGAGATATCTATATGATATTAATGTCCTACTGGTTATAGTTAATTAGTTACACAGACTATTTGGGGGGTAAGTTATGAAACATCATGCTTTATAACTTTCAGTGTTGACCTGACCATTTTCATTTTTAAGAATAGTTTATAAGGGAAGATAGATCTTTTGTTATAATTTGGGGGTTAGGAAAAAGTTGCCTTAAAAACATAAAAAGTCTCCTTTGATAATAAAACTTAAAAAATAATAGATGCTTAGAATAAAGCAAGTTAGGATATAGATATGCAAATTATGTTATACAATATACATGTCCTAATCACTAAGGGATTGGCAAGTTCATTGCCTCATGGAATTTGCATGGTAATGAGAACAGAGTGTGTTCAAATAAATGAGAAACTAAACATAATATATCAAATAATGATAACTAGTATGCACACTATATACTTTAAAATATTTTATGAAGTTTGAGACATTTTATATTTTCAGTATTAATGATATCCTACTCATTTTTTATTTTGACTTTTAAGCAGAACACTTTCAATTGCTAAAATTAATTAATTTGACTTTATTGGAGAACATTTGTTATTAGAAAAATTTTATTTCTTGCTTCTATCCAAAGAAGTTTGTTGTTGTTCTGAAAGGCCATTGTTTTAAGATTAGCTTCAGCTATTCAAATCTTGCTTCTTGAATTTATTTGTTAGGTACAACCATCTTATCTCTTTTATAGCTAATCCAAGATAAGCAAAGAACCAATTTCTAGAGGTTTTCTCTCGAAAAACCCTAAATTGACTCTTGGAAAAAAAAAAAACATGTCTAATTTTAAATTATAGTTCCAGTTAGAGAAAGAGAGTTGTATGAAACCAATATTTGCAATATTTTCAGAATAATCTCATTTAACTATGGAAATGGATTTATAGTGATTTGTTCACTGTCAAGAAACTCAGTAAGCCGGGCGTGGTGGCACACGCTTGTAATCCCAGTACTTTGGGAGGCGGAGACTGGAGGATCCGGGTTCGCGGCCAGCCTCAGCGCTCTCTCTCTCTCTCTCTCTCTCTCTCTCTCTCTCTCTCTCTCTCCTTAGTGAGGACCTCCTCAACTTCGTGAGACCCGATTTCAAAAATAAAGTATAAAAAATAGGGCCGGGGGCGTAGCGTGGAGGTAGAATGCCTCTGCGTTCAATCCCCGGTACTGCAAAAAAAAAAAAGAAACTCAGTAATACAACTGCAAATCATGAAATCTAAGATGATCTTCTATTCTAGAAGCAAGAAGGGCCAAATTTCACATTTTCACCAATTCTAGCCATGTGTCCAAATGAATAGAAAAATGCAGATCTAAGGTTTGATATCTTTGACAATGTAACAATTATAGAAAGATTTATAAGCAACTTAGTGTAGCTATTTACAGTGACTTCTTTGCTGTTTTTCAAACTATAGATTCAGCTCCAGAAACATGAAAATTATTATGAAAGGAAGTTTCTTCCTTAAAATGTAGCTCACTTTAGACATAGATATAGATACAATGTATATTATATACATTCAGCCTTCCATATCTGCATGTTCCTATCAGAAGAGCCAACTAATTACAGACCAAAAATATTTTTTTAACAATTGCATTTTAGCCGGGCGTGGTGGCCCACGCTTGTAATCCCAGTACTTTGGGAGGCGGATACTGGAGGATCCGGGTTCGCGGCCAGCCTCAGCTCTCTCGCTCTCTCTCTTCCTGTCTCTCTCTCTCTCTCTCTCTCTCTCTCTCTCTCTCTCTACTTAGTGAGGCCCTCCGCAACTTCGTGAGACCCGGTTTCAGCAACTTCGTGAGACCCGGTTTCAAAATAAAGTATAAAAAATATGGCCGGGGGTGTAGCACGGAGGTAGAACGCCCCTGCGTTAAATCCCCGGTACCGCAAAAAAAAAAAAAATTGCATTTTAAACCAGGTGCAGTGATGCACTCCTGTAATCCCAGTACTTATGAAGCTGAGACAGGATGAGCTCAGGTTCGAGAACAGCCTCAGCAGCTTAGTGAAACTCTCAGCAACCAAGAGAGATCCTGTTTCAAAACAAAAAAATAAAAAAGGCTGGGGGTTAGCTCAGAGGGTAGAATGCCTCTGGGTTTAATGTGTAGTAACACCAAAACAAACAAACAAAAAAGCTGGATTTCTACTGAACATGGCCAAACTTGTCTTTGATCATTATTCCCCCAAAATAGAGTATGACAACTATTTACATTTAATTTGCATTGCATTATATATTATAAGTAATCTAGAGCTAATTTAAAGTATATACAAGGATATATATAGGTTATATGAAAATATCATGCTGTTTTATTTAATGGATTGAGCATCTGTGGATATTGGTATCACTAGGGGAGGCCTGAAATCCATCACTTGCAGATACCAAAGGAAGACTGCATAGATAAATTAACCAGTGAATTTGTGTCGAAGTGAATTGTATACAGAGACATAAGAAGAAAAAAAAACAGTAATGAAAGGATAGATTTGCATGCCAAGAACAGAGCAAGTCTTTGTTAAAGTTATTATTAATTTGAATTGTTTTTTTAAAGTTATTGATCATGAAATTTGTCTATATTTATTAAAGGAATTTGAGTAATTTAGAGAATTACTAATTGAATTCAATTACTAATTGAAATTAGTCCTTAAACATGGAGTTAGTTTATCTTTGGAATGTGCATGTTCACATGTGTGAATAAACATAAACATATAAAGAATGTAAATTAGGAATTGCCAGAATTCCCAGCATATTTTGGGTTATCTTTCATATTCAAGCACCTACTGCATTTTTTATGTATTATAGATAATTAATCTTGTAGATAAAGATAGTTTAATTTACCAATTTCCTACAGTCACAGTTTTAACTCTTTCAAATGCTTTTTCTGTCTTAATTTACTTGGTAGCAATTAATGTATGTTTATGGTTATCATGAGGGGGACAATATCTACATGTAGGATTGTTGGAATAAAGATCCATGTATTGTTATTGTGCTTGAGGTAAAATTCCAAGTTTATTTCAAGAAATCCAGAATTATCATACCATTGTACACTTGTAGTATCAGCATAGCGAATTGTCAATTTTTTCTTGCACCTGTGATTGTTGGAATTTATGGTTGTTTCGATTTCTGAAAAATGGATTGGGGAAACATCTCTTGACATTTATTTGCATACTTTATAAATTGTCAGCTACTGTATTTTGCTCAATTTTATAGGTTACTTCAACTTTTTTCTCTTTGATTTATAATTTCTTTTAGTATTAGGTTTATTAAACTAGATATGCACACAAGCAAATGACCAATTTGTAATAACTTTCACACTTTAATTTTATATGCTGTTTTGTACTGTATACTTTAAAGTGTTTACTTGATCAAATGTAAAATTTTCTTTTAGGCCTTGTATAAGAAATTTCCCCTGTGATGTAAGATAAATGCACTTACATATTTTTGGCTGATTCTCTTATGAATTTGTTCTCTTTCATCTAACCTATTTGTTTTTGAGAGATCAGTTGTTATTTTATTTCATTTAAAAGAGAAAAGAGTTCACATATCATTTGATCAATGTTACAACTTTCCACATAACCTTGAAACACCATAATTTTATGTACAAATGAATAAGCATACATAAACAGAGTTAAACACATACACATATAAACTGTATTTTCAGAGGTTTCATTATGCCTAAAAATCTGCATATGTAAGCTTCACAGTATAATGCAGTTTAATATGGTTTTATATCTAGATTATACAAATCCCTTTACTTATTCACTTTCATAACAAGCTGGTGAAATTTTCTTCTCTCATGAACTTAAATATCATCTGGCCTGATTAAAGTAAGACATTGAAATTTTTATTAGAATATATTGAATTTAGGAATTAATGTGGGAGCAATTCTTATAACACAGAGTTTTCCTATGGCAATTTAGTACAATTATTTTACAGATCAGAAAGTATGAATTAACATCACAATGACTCTGTAAAGTCACTTGAGATATGTAAAGATGACCTATTTTTTTCTCTTTGGCCTACTGATATAGTAAACATTCTTACAAATGTTTTCCAATGTATGTATATTAGGAAATATAGTATGTTGACAAAATAATATATAAAGTACTTCTTAATAGTATCAGCTATCTTAAAATAAAAGCCTGGCATGGGGGAAGGAAGTATTTCTCAGTGGTAAAGCACTTGCCTAGCTAATGAGACGACCTGGATTTAATCTCCAATATCATGACAGTATAGATAGATAAATAGATAGATAGATAGATAGATAGATAGATAGATAGATAGATGATAGAGAGAACTTTGATCACTATTTATCTCTTGACAGAATTCATGTTTCGGCGTTTTTTCTTGTAATTGCTGTCTGAATGAGAGCCCTCCTCAACCAATGAATGGCGCCATATATTTCAGAACCCAGGTGCCAATTTTATATATTCACTGTAACCTCTTTGCCTCTCAAGGTAACTTGATCCTTCATTATAGCTCAGTTGCTTAATTTGATACTGACCTTACCAGCTTCTCATTGTCTTCTCTAATTTGCTACACTTATGAACTGGAATTTTGATTATTGAAATGCTGAAGGTTTCTGCTTTTATTATCCTTTCCCCTTTTTAATGCTCATATCTCTTCTCATGGTATCATATATTGATTTATTTCTAGTTTATTCCTTTATTTTTTATTTCTTATTATTTTTGCATGTGTGATGCTGAGGATTTACCCCAGAGGCATTCTACCCCTGAGATACACCCTGGCCCTTCTTTTTTTTTGGAAGGAGGGTCTCACTAGGTTGCAGAGAGTTTCACTAAGGTGCTGAGGCTGGTCTTGAACCTGTGATCCTCTTTTCTCAACCTTCCAAGTACTGGGATTACAGGCATGTGCCACCACACCCAGCTCTAATTTATTTAATAATTCTTGATCTGTACCCTAAGTTTCTGAAGTATATATTTTTATATGTTGGATTCATGATGCTACTGAATGATTCTTAGAACATTATATTTATGTATTATATTTATTTTTTATTTTTTGTGCTTTTATTGGTGCATTGGAGTCTTACATCACAGTGAATATCAATTTGATATTAACATACATGCACACAGCTCTTAGTGTCCCCCCACCTCCCTCCACCCGTATGAAGTACCGAGAATGATGTTGGTATATTCTCACATGTACATATTGTTCATGATAGTAATTCCATTGATTCGTTTCTTTCTTGCCCTTCCCCTTCCCTTGTACCACTTCCCTTGCCCAATGAGGGTTCTCCATTATCAACCGGAGTCCCTTGTATGTCCCCACTACTCCCTAGGTTGCGCATATTAACGAAAACATATGTCCCTTCTTTTTTTATGATTGACTGATCTCGTTTAACATAATCTTCTCCAGATCTTTCCACTTTCTTGCAAATGATGTTATTTTATTCTTCTTTATTGCTGAGTAGAATTCCATTGTGTGTATTTCCCACAATTTTGTAATCCACTCATCTATTGATGGACACCTAGGTTGTTTCCATAATTTGGCCACTGTGAATTTTGCTGCTATGAACATGGGTATGCATATATTACTGTAGTTTTCTGGTTTCAATCCCTTTGGTATGATATCCAGTAGTGGTATAGACGGATCATATGGTGGATCCATTCCCAGTTTTCTAAGGAATTTCCACACTGATCTCCATAGTGGTTGAACGAGTTTCCAATCCCACAAATAGTGTAAAAGAGTCCTGATTCCCCTACATCCTCGCCAACATTGGTTGTTGTTTGACTTCTTAATGATTGCCATTCTAATTGGGGATAGATGAAATCTTAGAGTAGTTTTGATTTGCATCACCCTGATTGCTAATGTTGTTGAGCATATTTTTATGTATCTATTGGCCATTTGTATCTCTTCTTTCGTGAAGTGTCTATTCATTTCAGTTGCCCACTTATTGATTGGATTATTTGTTTTCTTAGTGTAAAGTCTTTTAAGTTCTTTGTATATTCTAGATATTAGACCTCTGTCAGAGGGATAGCTTGCAAAGATTTTCTCCCATTCCATAGGCTTTCTCTTTAAGCTCTTGATGGTGTCCTTTGATGGGCAGAAGCTTTGTAGTTTAATGCTATACCACTTGTTAATTCTTGTTTTAATTTCCTGTGCTTTGGAGGTCTTGTTGAGGAAGTTTCTAACTGTGCCTATATGTTGGAGTGTTGAACCTATGCCTTCTTCTAATAATTTCACAGACTCTGGTCTAACTTCCAGGTCTTTGATCCGTCTTGAGTTGACTCCTGTGCAGGGTGAGAGGTAAGGATTTAGTCCCATTATTTCTACAGGTAGATAACCAGTTTTCCCAGCACCATTTGTTGAAAAGACTGTCCTTTCTCCAACGTATGTGTTTAGCACCTTTGTCAAAAATCAATTGGCTATAAGTTTGTGAATTTGTTTCTGTATCTTCTATTCTGCTCCACTGGTCTATGTGTCTGTTTTTGTGCCAATACCATGCTGATTTTATTACTATAGCTCTGTAGTACAATTTGAAGTCAGGAATTGTTATGCCTTCTGCATGGTTCTTATTGCTGAGAATTGCTTTGGTTATTCTGGGTCTTTTGTTTCTCCATATGAAATTAATGACTGATTTTTATAGCTCTGCGAAAAATGATGTTGGTATTTTTGATAGGGATTGCATTGATTCTGTAGATCGTTTTTGGCAGAATGGCCATTCTGATAATATTTATTCTGCCTAT
Organism: Glis glis; assembly: GCA_004027185.1. Lineage (NCBI taxonomy): Eukaryota > Metazoa > Chordata > Mammalia > Rodentia > Gliridae > Glis > Glis glis. The sequence goes on from PVJS01005096.1 coordinate 22,647, forward strand.
CCAAGAGCAGGGGAGATCTTTCCATCTTCTAAGATCTTCTTTGATTTCTTTCTTCAGTGTTCTGTAGTTTTCATTGTAGAGGTCTTTTACCTCTTTGGTTAAGTTTATTCCTAGGTATTTGGCTTTTAAGTTATTGTGAATGGAATTGTTTTCTGAATTTCTTTCTCAGTGGATTCATGGTTGGCATATATGAAAGCTACTGATTTTTTTTTGGTTGATCTTGTATCCTACTACTTTGATGAATTTGTTAATCAGCTCTAGTAGATTTTTGGTTGGGTTCTCTGGGTCTTCTAGATATAGGATCATATCATCTGCAAATAAAGATAATTTTAATTCTTCTTTTCCTATTTGAATTCCTTTGATATCCTTCTCTTGTCTTATTGCTCTGGCAAGAATTTCGAGGACTATATTAAAAGGAGTGGTGATAGAGGGCATCCTTGTCTTGTTGCTTTTTTTTTTTTTGTCTGTGGTATCAGTGGTTGAACCCAGGGGCATTCTACCTCTGAGTTACACCCCCGGCCCTATTTTTTATCCTTTATTTTGAAACCGGGTCTCACGAAGTTGCAGAGGGCCTCACTAAATAGATGAGGCTGGCCGCAAACCCAGATTCTCCGGTCTCAGCCTCCCAAGTACTGGGATTACAAGCATGCGCCTCCACGCCCAGCTCTTGTTCCTGTTTTTAAGGGGAATTCTGGCAATTTTCCCTGATTCAATGTGATGTTAGCTTTGGGTTTCTTATATATTGACTTAATGATGTTGAGATTTGTTCCTTCTATTCTAATTTTCTGTAAAGTTCTTAACATGAATGGGTATTGAATTTTGTCAAATGCTCTTTCTGCATCTATTGAAATGATCATGTGATTCTTGTTTTTAGTTCGATTTATATGATGAATAACATGTATTGTTTTGGGTATGTTGAACCAACCTTGATTTCCTGGGATGAAACCAACTTGGTCATGGTGTACGATTTTCTCAATATGGTTTTGAATGCACATGGCTAGTATTTTATTTAGAATTTTTGTGTCTATGTTCATTAATGATATTGGTCTGTCATTCTCTTTTCTTGATGTATCTTTATTTGGCTTTGGTATTAATGTGATGTTGGCCTCATAAAAGGAATTTGGAAGAATTCCATCTCTTTCAATTTCATGGAATAGTTTGTGAAGCATTGGTTTTAGTTCTTCTGTAAAGGTTTTGTAGAATTTGGCTGGAAAAGCATCCAATGTTGATGGCATACATTTTATTGCTGTTTCTATCTCTGTGCTTGCTATTGGTTGATTCAGGTTTTCTATATCTTCTTGGTTCAATTTAGGTAGGTTGTATGTGTCTAGAAATCTTTCGATTTCTTCCATGTTTTCCATTTTATTGGAATGTAAGTTTTCATAGTAGTTTCTTATGATCCTCTGGATTTCTCCACTCTCTGTGGTGATGTCCCCTTTTTCATTTCTGATTTTGGTAATTTGGGTTGATTCTCTCCTTCTTTTGGTTAGGTTAGCTAGTGGTTTGTCAATCTTGTTAATCTTCTCAAAGAACCAGCTTCTTGTTTTCTTGATTCTTTGTATTTTTTACTCTCTTTTTCATTAATTTCTGCTCTGATTTTAGTTATCTCCTGTCTCCTACTGGCTTTGGGATTCAACTGTTTCTGTTTTTCAAAATCCTTGAGATGTGTCATTAGGTTATTTATTTGTATGTCTTCTGTTTTTTCTTATGTGGGTACTCAGTGCTATAAATTTTCCTCTTAGCACTGCTTTTAAAATGTCCCTTAGATTTTGGTACATCATGTCTCTGTTTTTGTTTAATTCCAGGAATTTTTTTATTTCTCCCCTTATTTCTTTTCTGATCCATTCCTCATTCAGAAGTGTATCATTCAGTCTCCATTTACTAATGTGATTACTTTTAGTCTTCCTGTTAATTTCCAGTTTCATTCCTTTGTGATCTGAGAAGATGCATGGATCTATATCACATCTTTTGAACTTGTTGGTACTTGCCATGTGACCCAGTATGTGGTCTATTTTGGGGAATGTTCCATGGGCAGCTGAGAAAAATGTGTATTCAGGTGTTTCTGTTTGAAATAATTTGTATGTGTCTATTAGATTCATTTGGTCTATGGCTTTCTTTAGGTCTGAACAATATTTATTCATCTTTTTGTCTGGATCGATCTAGTGGCGTGAGTGATATGTTGAAGTTTCCCAATATTATTGTGTTTGGGTCTATTTGGGACCTGATGTCCCGAATACTTTGTTTTATGAATGTGGGTGCGCCCACATTTGGGGTGTAAATGTTTACTATTATTATATCTTCTTGTTGGATTGTTCCTTTTATTAGTAAAAAGTGACCCTCTCTGTCTCTTCTGATGTTTTAGATTCAAGTTTGTTTTGTCAGATATAAGTGTTGCTACCACTGCTTGTTTTCAATCTCCATTTGCATGGTATATCTTTTTCCATCCTTTCACCTTTACCATATGAGTATCTTTGGCTAGAAGGTGAGTTTATTGCAAGCAGCATATAATTGGGTTATGCTTTTTGATCCACATTGCCAGTCTGTGCCTTTTAATTGGGGAGTTGAGTCCTTTGACATTCAATGTTATTATTGAGATATGATTCTTGTTTCCTGTTATTTTGAGTTCTATTTTCTGTTTGCTGTAGAGACAAATCTCCTTTTTTAGTTGCCTACCTGGTGGACTTCACCTCTCCTGTGGTTCTGAAAATTGCTTGTTTTTCCTTCTTGGTGATTTATTTCTTTTAGGATTTTCTCCAGTGTTGGCTTTGTCCTCATGGATTCTTTAAGTGTTTATCATGGAACATTTTTATTCTACATCAATTTTAAATGGTAGTTTTGCTGGATATATCAGTCTTGGTGGGAAGTTGTTTTCTTCCAGGGTCTGGAGTACTTCATACCAATCCCTCCTGGCATTCCTGACTTGGGTTGAGAAGTCTAGGGTGATTTTTATTGTTTTGCCCTTGTATGTTATCCATTCTTTTGCTCTCGCTGCTTTTAGGATTCTTTGTTTGGCCTCTACATTTGACATTTTATTTATTATGTGGTGTGGGGAGGTCCTTCTTTGGTCCTGTCTTAACGGTGTTCTATATGTTTCCTGTATGTGAATGTCTAAATCCTTTTCTATGTTTGGAAAATTCTCTGAAATTATTTCTTTGAAGAGGTTTCTTATGCCCTTGGTCTGTGTTTCTAATCCTTCTTCGATGCCTTTTATCCTTAGATTAGGATGTCATATATTGTTCTGTATTTCTTGGTTGGCCAGGGTGTGATGTTGTAATATCTTCTGTATATCGTTGACTGTGTTTCAGTTTTGAATGAACTGTCTTCCAGGAGTGATACCCTGTTTTCCATGTGGTCGAGCCTACTAGAGTTGGTTTATATTGCAGTCTTTAATTCATTTATTGACTCCTTCATTTCGTTTAGTGTATCTTTCTGAGTCTTTCTTAGAGCCTCAACATCCTCCTTCATCTCCTCTATGCTTTCTTTGAGAACTCTTATCATTCTGAAGATCAAAATTTTGAATTCTTCATCTTGCATTTCTTGTAGGTCAGTGTTGGTAATCTCACTTGATGAACTGTGAATGTTTCTGGTTTCTTCACTGTTCCTCATTCTTGTATTTTTGGTGTTTTCAATTTTGTGTTTCTGTTGCCTCTGCATCATCTTCCTTTCTATGTATAAGACCTCCTAATGGTCCCTATAGACCCAATTGGGTCAGTGCGCTGCAGGCTGTGGTTCCCTCCCGTTTGGTTAACTGGGGCACGGTGTGTGTGTGGGGGAGAGCACGCAGGTTCTGGGGCTTGGGTGGTAGCACTTGAGGCGCACTTTGAGGCACAGTGTTGGATGTGGGTTCTGAGGCACGGATGATGGTGTCAGAAGATGCCCAGTCTCCGAGGAGCAGATGCTGAGGGTCACCCAGGTCCCATGGGGTACACACATTCTCCGGGTCTCGGTAGGCATCACCAGAGGTTTTCCAGGTTCTGATGCATGTGCTGAGTATCTCACGCGGGCCCAGCACAGAGGATCGCACACGAGTCCTAGTGAGGTGCCTGCCCTGGCTCTGAGGCAGCGTAGAAGGTTGCATGGGTCTCAGGTGGCAGTGCCGGAGTGTAGCCAGGCTCTGAAGCATGGCACCGAGGATCCCGCGCAGGTGAGAGAGGTGCAGGTTCTGGGTCTTGGGTATCAGCACCAGCAGGTATTGGGGTCCAAGGCGGAGCTTGGAGGGCCTCCTGGGTCTCAGGTGGTGGCATTGGAGTCCGGGGAGGACCACGGGGACCGCCCGGGTCACGCAGGATTGCGCAGCTGGCCGCACGGATAGCGCGGGATGGTGCAGCTGGCCTAGGTGGAGCACAGGGGGCCGCCCTTGTCACACAGAATGGCGTGGGCTGGTCTAGGTGGAGCACAGGGGGCTGCCCTTGTCACACAGGACAGCGAGGATAGCCTAGGTGGAGTGCGGGGGGGCTGCCTGGATCTTGGCTTACGTGGGGCTCTAATGCTGGGTGTTGGGGATCACATGGGCTTGTAGCGCAGTGGGGGGCAGGTACGCGACTGTGGCGGGAGCTCGCTCTAGGGCAGTCTTTGAAGGATTTTCATGATCTGCTGTTGGGATGGCCCCACCACTCAAAGAACTCTGCTCTGGTTTCTCCTCCTGATTTGCTGGTGGCACCAGGGGGCTATTAGCCCTGGCTGTAGGGTCTGGGGTAAGATGGCTTCTTACTGATCCTGCCAACACAGGATTGCAGCTTTCTGTGGGAATCTGTAGCTGGTAGGCTCTGTATCTGTGTAGTCGTACTTGGGTTGTTGGATTTGGGGCTTTGGTTCTTCTGTGGCTGTGCAATGTTGTTTAGTTCTGTGCCCCTGAGGCAATTTTGAGACAGGCTCATACAGGGGCTCCTATTCCATTGCCATCTTGAATCCTTTCTCCATTTATGCATTTTTAAAATTTCCATATGGTTAATATTGATTTTTAATCTCCCCATGCTCTATTTAGCATGTTTGAGACTGAGAATATATTAACTTAATTAATCTATTTTTTATTTCTATACTCAATAATAATATATGTAGTATGGAACCTCTTTGTTAAATTTGGCTACTATCAATTTTATTAAATTAGTATTAGCATTCAATAAAATTGGTCATTCTTCAGAAAATATGGGTTAATAAAATTTACTCAAAATAATGGATACATATGAGAATCATTTCTATTATGGAATAAAGTATTATTTCTTCAAATTTTTTTTATTTCAAATAATAAGTTTTAAAAACTATTGACTCTAATATATTAGTAGAGAAACAGGCATGGTGAAGATTGCACAGGAGGCCTTCTGAGTCCTCCCAAAGAGATATATCACTACTTGGAAGGAGTCAGGAAGTCACTAAAAATTGTTAATCATTAAAATAATACAGAAGATTTTCATTTTACAGGCCATCTTCCTGACAGTAAGATGAGTGGACAGCTACAAAAGATAAAGGTCATTTCAGGGAATTGGCCTGAACACTGGCATAGGGCAAGTAGGTAAAGTTCTAATTGACACTATTTCATAAGAGTAGTTGTTCAAAGTTCTTTATGCGGACTATCCATTTAGTTCATTTGTATCAGAGCTATTGTCATCATCATCATCATCATCATTATTATTATTATTATTGTTGTTGTTATTATTATTTCCTTTTTCTGAATGAGCAGGAGATGCTCAGGTCATGTTCCAAACCCAATAATATTTGAAAAGTGGAAATAAGATTTGAATCCTATCAACTTATCCCAAAGACCTCTGTCTGATGGTTATCAATTATAGGTCCCTCTACACAGGAGAAGAGGAGTTTCAAGAAATAGGTGCCTCAGTAAGAAATGTTCAATTATTCACAAATGTTAATTTAATACTTTTTTTCTTCTGACATAATCTAGAGTTGCAAGCTCATGCCACCAAAATACTGGAATTTAGTAGAAGGAACATACATTCCAATCATGGATCTTGAGTTATTAAAATGGAAACATCTATCAGACTTTTAATTTGATTATTGTATACTCAGGAAAGAAGTTCTTTCAGAGGATATATTCTAGGGAGCTATCATAATAGGAAGTAAGTGTCAATGATATGAATACTGATGAATTTCAAATGGAGAAATATTTAAGCATCTAGGTAAACAGACAAATGTAAAGAATATTGTAGGGAAACTAACCCATTAGTACAGTATTATGAAGTAGACTGAAATCTGTTCATAAATAAGATAAAGAAATAACTAAGAAGACAATGGGAAAACTTCCGACATCTTGGCAGTAGTATTCTAAGAAGAGAACTAAAAAGTATACATTAGACAAGCAAATAGGAAAGGTACCTGGATGATCTTAGCGAGATAATTTCAAAGGTGTTGCTAATGAAAGCTATAACCACATTTAATTAGTGTCAGAGAAATGATACTGAGAAAGTGAAACCATTGTAAAATTCTTTCCAGAATCATGTTGTTATAACTTGAATCTGGAATGTCTCCTAAATACTCATGTGTGGAAGACTTGACCCCCAGAGCAGCCATTTTCTGAGGTGGGGGTTGTGGAAAGTGATTAAATATGAAGGTTCTAATGACCTCAGTAGATTAACCCATTAATGTATTCATAGCTGAATGGATCAATGAGAAGTGGTGAAAATTGTAGGAGAGAGGACAAAGTTGAAGATGGCTCCTTGGGGGTGGTTCTCTTGGGGACCACATCTTGTCCCTTACCTGCTCCCTCTGCTTGTCGGTTGCATTGAGGTGAACGACCTGTCTCCACCACGCCCTCCCTGCCATGATGTTCTGCCTCACCACAGTCCCTCAGCAATGGAGCCAGCCAACAATGGACTGAAACCATGAGCCAAAATAAATCTTTCCTTCCTGAAGTAGATTGTTTTAGGTATGTTGTCACAGTGACAGAAAGTGTACTATCACACATGGTTAAAAAATAATAAGTTATTAAAATGGTTACATGAAACTAGGCATCAGGAAAAAAGGTTTTGAGTTTGATTATGTCTGTTTTTTTTTTTAAGAAAGCAGAAAATTTTAGCTAATCTTATGAGCAAGAGCCAGTGGTATTTCTTGAACTGGTTTCCAAAGTCATTTTACTGCCTCTTCTGGATGATATACTGGTATTTGTAGCACATTTGTCAGATTCATATTAGAATGTATTGGTTTTTAACTTGCCTCAATCCATTTGCAATCACACACACACACACACACACACACACACACACACGTACAACATCAAAAAACCAAAAGCATCACATAATATTTCATATACAAACTTATATAGTCTTTTAATTACTAAATTGGTTAATCTATTTATTCAATAAATATTTATGAGTTTTAGAGTGTGTCTATACTTTTCCAGTTGCCAAGAGTACAGTTGTGATAAAACCCAAGTCCATACTCCCTTAGCTCTACATTATAATGGGAAAACAAAGAATAAGTGGATAGATAAAGATAAGACAGAATAAGTAATTGTAGGTGCCATGAAGGAAATTTAAGTGGTTCATGGAGAAACAGAGTAATGAGAAGGAAGGGTATTTTATTGAAGGTTTAAGAATAGGTGGGAGAAAAATATTTTGGTTCAGTGGAATAGCCAATATTGTATCAGTTCCTCAAGGTTGAATCAACACAACAGTTCTGCAGCAGTGTATTGAGATAGGATGACAGAGCAAGAATGCCAGTTGTGAAATCAGAGAACCAGGTGAAAACCAAAAATTTTAGTTTCTAAAATAGAAAGAGAACTAGTAAAAGAAATAAGTGGTGACAGTGTTGGGTGCATGGTGGCTCAGTGAAGGAGGGTAGCTCCACCCACCCCTCCCCTACCCCATGAATGAAAAGTAATTCTCCAACCCAGTTCAAGATGAATAGGTGCTTCTGTCCAACAAAAGTGAAGCAGGAAAATGGCAGCAGCTTAAAAAATACTATATATATATTTACTTCCTGAGCAGGAGCCTAGAAAGTCCTGCAGTTTACTTTTTTTTTTTCATGTTCTATTTTTCTCTGTTGTATCTTCTTTGTATACTTGCTTTTTGAATACCCCGGGACAAACAGCCTCTTAGGCCTTACTTTTCACTGACTCAGTGGATACCTCTGGTGTGAGTCAAACTCAGCATTAGGAGTGTGAATGGAGCAGACTGGGAAGAACCTCAGGGTGGCCACAGAAGCCACAGATTCTGGTCTATCTATCTGTAGAGTAGAGAAGAGCACAGCGTGCTTTCATTTGGAATTTGCAGTCTGATCTCTGGGATAAGCAGCATGGCTGACAGGGCATAGAACTGGGATGGAATAGGTTCAGAAGGAAAGCAATGATCTTGTGACATCCTACTATGAGCCCCATTCCTCCACCCCCATGCCCAGAAAGGTCTCAAGGATAGATTGACATGTCCCACACACCTCCCCTCAGCCCACAGACTGAGGCTTTCAGAATGAGGGCAGCAACACAACCCAGTTCAGCCGAGTTTCAGCACAAGTAGAAGGTGAGGAGCAGCCCTGCCAGACTCCTACCCATAATCATAGTACCAGAGCTGCTCTCAGGTGACACCTGCCCTGCATAAGACAAAATTCCAACAGGGGCTTCTGGGCAAAGAGGGCGCAAAATTCACAATACAGACTCTCCTAACATATTCCCCGTTTGAGTCAGAGCTGAGAGCAAGCAAAGGGCACACGATTTGTTTCACACAAACTTTCATATAGTTGGGAGAGTCTACCACCAAAACCTAGAAAGTAAGGTCTCCATTTCAAAAACCTCAGCAGAAAACCTGAAAATCTTCCTACATTTATTGCATTAATTGCTTGATGGAAAGTGATTCCCAGTGTCTCTCTACATTTGTGTTTCACCAGAGTCATAATTTTACATATTTTATCAATTAATCAGATGCTTTCTAGAAACCTCTTTTCCTCTTTCTCAGGTTCATCACCTTGCCTTTTGTTCTGTGCTTATTTTATGTCTACTGTCCAACCTCTACTTTATTTCTTACCTTTTTTCTACTTACTTTATTTTTGTTCCTTTATCCAATTTGATTTAGTATACTATCATTAATGCTTATTTTTTCAGTCTTTTCTATATTATTTCTAACCAAAGTTTCTCTTTGGTTATTAGAATTGTAGAGATCATTAGTAATAACTTTTACAACACATTTTGATATATGGTTTGTGCTAAAATTACCTCTGTTACTGGTAGTTTCTCTCTCCTCTAAAACTGGTACTAGTGGTTGATGTTAACACTTTGGATGTGTTGAAGCTAAGATATAACTTCAGCCCAGTGCTAATTATAAAGAAATAGCTACTCTACTCACTAAATTATCCCCACATGAAAGAGGAAGAGGAATTGATCTCAATAGATGTACAAATATAGGAGCTCAGAAAACATGAGGAAATCAGTCAATTAGATGAATCTAAAAGTTTATAAAACCCCAATAATTGAATCCACAGGTATTGAAGTAGGTAACATTCTGGACCAAGAATCCAAAAAGTTAGTTGTTAAAATGATCAATGAACTAAAAGAATATCTAAAAAATGAACTGAGAGAAAATAGGGAATGTGAAAATACATTTTTTTTTTAGTACTGGGGATTGAACCCAGGAGCATTTCACCTCAGAGCCACACCCCCAGCCCTGTTTTTAATTCTTTATTTTGAAACAGGGTCTCATTAAGTTGCAGAGGGCCTCGCTAAGTAGCTGAGGCTGGCCATGAACCTGCGATCCTCCTGTCTCAGCCTCCCAAGTACTGGGATTACAAGGGTGCACCACCATGCCTGGCTTGAAAATACATTTTAATACAGAGAGATATGGGTTCTAAAAAGAATCAAATAGAAATATTGGAAATGAGTCAATGAATCAAATAAAAAATAGAATTGAAAATCTCATCAATAAATTAGTACATGTAGAAGACAGACTTTCAGGCCCTGAAGACAAGGTATATAAACTTGAACACTCAGTCAGAAATAAAGAAAATAAATATAAAATTAGGATCAGAATATATGAGAACAGTGGGACCGCAGTAAGAGGCCAGTCGCTCCTCTGATAGAAAACTAACATCTAGGATATACAATGAACGTAAAAACACATAATACTAAAAAAACAGACAATCAAGAAATGGGCAATTGAGCTAAATAGACTCAACAAAAGAAGAAATACAAATGACCAATAAATATATAGAAATGTTCAACATAATTAACAATCAGAGAGACGCAAATCAAAACTTCACCAGGTTTCCATCTTACACAAATTAAAATGGCAATCATCAAGAATACAAACAGTAATAAATGTTGGTGTTGATGTGGGGAAATAGGAACTCTTCTACACTGTTGGTAGGATTGCAAATTAGTGCAGCCACTATGGAGATAAGTGTGAAGGGTCCTCAGAAAACTGAAAGTGGAACCACTATATGATACAGCTGTACCTCTCCTGTGTATCTTTCCAAATTAATTGAAATCCGAATAGTATAGCAATACATGTATATCATCTTTATAGCAGCACAATAGCCAAATTATGTGTCCATCAAAAGGTGAACTGATTACAAAATTATGGGACATATACACAATGTAATTCTACTCTGCAATATAGAAAAATATATCACTTGCAGGAAAATGGATGTTAAATGAGATTAGCCAGTCACAGAAAATGAAGGGTCATATATTTCTCTCACATGTGGAAGCTAGGGAGTAATTGGGATGCAAGAGGTACTTTAGATAAAGGAGAAGAAACTCCAGTGGAGCAATGGAGGAGGTTTAGGGGAGGTTTGTGGGGGTGGGAGGGAGAATTAATGAAGTAACTTCTTCCATTAATGGTATGTACCTATATGAAGTTGTCAATGCCAATCTCACTAACATATACTGGGGAGGGAAGGGGAGCTGGGGGGAAGCTCGCCAAGTATTGTATGCATATATGTCTCTATCACTCTGGTCTTCATTATGATGTGAGACTATAATGCACCAATAAAAGTATACTTAAAAAAGAGAAGATTAAGGATGGTAGAATAGAGGAAGGAAGTATATTTTTCGCTGCTCTGAGACTTGGAACTCAACCAACATGAAGAATGCTTCTTGGCAAGAGAAGAAAAGAAGTCAGAATGCAACAGAAGAAAGACATTTGAAACATAGTTGAATTCAAGGCAGCACTGTATTGAGCATGGGATACAAAACAATTTTTAGGAACTCATAAACAACTTGTTTTGACATGCCAGCATACAGCTCAGACAACTTCAGAAACTCAAACAACTTGTCTGGACATGTCATCAGAGCATGTCTGTGTTGTAGTTGATAATGGACCCTTGGATCATAAGATGCCTTCTCACCTCTGATAGACTTATGTCGTCAATACATTTGGACTTCTGACAGGAGTATGCAGGTTTGATAAGCCTGGATGAAATTGCCAAAGACCCTGAGAAATGCCCAGAAAGTCCTATAAAGACACTGGCCTTCCTATGAGCAGTGCCCTGAGCTGTGCTTATGCCACAACAGTCTGCTAGTGTGTATGACTCTGATCCAGTGACTTGTTCTGTTTCTGCTCTTCTCACTGACCAAGGATCAGTGTGAATTCTAAGTGGCTCAGTGCCTGGGCCAACCTCTGAATCTCCTCTTCCAGTCCTGAATCTGATTCATTATTCCCTACTCCCTGTTTGTTTGTATTATATAATTTTGCTGAATATTTGAAGTGCTCTAAGTTTTAGGAATTGTATATTGTTTAATATACTTGTTTGACCTAAATTGTTAGATTTGTTTGTGTAAAGTGTATTGTTTGATGCTCATTAATTGTTAAGTGGCTTTAGCAAAGCAGACGCCCAGTATCTGACATTAGAACTTAGCTTAACTTTACTTAGACGATTTCCTGATAAGTTCCTGCATGGTTTAAACTTTGAGTTTTGGACAAGCCTAGTGACATTGTTGAAAGACACAAATTGTGTGTGACATGACTTATTGGTCTTAGAATCTTGCAGCCCTGTTGCTCACAACAAGCACAGAGAGCAGAGGACTAAAGAAAAAGCTCCACATGTCTCATCTGGTGAGCAGAGAGTGGAGGAGGGCACCATCTTGGGGAGCCCACAAGGGAGCAGGTAGCTGTTAGGACCTAGCGGCTCTCAGAGACCAACTCCAACAATGGAAAAGCTAAATCTTGTGGAGTTAGTAATTGCAGAGAAGCAACACCAAATGCAATCACATTCTTCTCCCTACATTCGAATCCCTCAAAACATGACTCCCCAGGCTGCCCAGCCAAACTGCCCAACAAACTCCTGTGGCTGCAGCTGTACTCAGCAGGACCAAAAATGACAGGCCTTCCTGCAGGGACCTGAGTGATACTCATCAAGATTCTGAGTTTGCAATCCCTCCTAGCAGGGCCCTGCATGGCTGCAACCCATGGGATCTGTGAGTTTGCAAACCATCCCTGTGGAGGTAGAGGCAGGGGCTACAGTAGGACACAACAGACATGTGAATTAGTAGACAGTCCCTAGAAACACTTGGATGGGTGGGACCTAGTGGAGGGAGTTGGCCTCACCCTTATGTGGTTTCCAGGGGTCGTTGCAGTACCACTAGCAGTGATGTCTGTGAGGTGAAATAACTCAGCCTGTGCTGCAGAGTCAGAAGGCTATAAACTATCATCCAGTGGTGTTTGGGTACCACAAATACCAAGGCCAGTGGACAGCAAGGTTTCACGTGATCACAGCTGCCCAGAGCAGCAGCAGTGTACCTGGGGCTAAATAACTCAGCCACCCAAGATAAAGGCTCAGAACAATACAGTTTATCCTGGCAAGAATTTAGGCTTTGAAGTTAGGGAGACCAGAAGCCAGGGACCAGCAGGGTTTCATGTGATTGTAATTTGTGGGGCAACAGCAGTGTCTCTGGGATAATTTGACTCAGTCACACTGCATGCTGGGAATGCAACATTCTCTCAGCCAGCAGAGTTTGGGCATGGGGATCATGCAGGGCAGTAGCTGACTGGGTTCCAGATGATTGCAACTAGCAGATTAGTGGTGGTGTCCCTGGGCCATCAAAGCTCACCTATCTGGGCCACAAGCACAGAATGTCATAAGCTCTGGACCTGCTGAGCTTGGGCCAAGTGACCATAGAAGCTGGAGGTGAACCCCCCGGAGGCTCTCACATGTTCACAACCAGCAGAACTGCAATGGTGTTCTTGGGGCATTAAATCTGCAGCCAGCAGGCTTTGAAGGGAACAGTATAGTTTCTGACCCTGCTGAGTTTGGGCCCAGAGAGCATGGAGACCGGCAGTTAATCAGAGACTCCTGCTTGCCTGCACTAAGAACTATATCCTGTTAAAGAGGTTCTGAGGGACTAACTCTAAAATATTATATGAGACTGATTTGTTGAGGCAAATATATACCCCAGAATAGGCTTACTGTAAAAAGATAACAAATAGACATAGGACTACCTCATAAAGTGGTGGATACCAAGACAAAAAAGATACAAACCTGGGAATTCTGAACACATGAGAACAAAGGCCAATAAGAAAACAATAAACTCCCACAACTTAACAGCAAGGGAGTTCACTGATATTGAACTGCAGAAAATGTCAGAAGGAGAACTCAGAATTTTGATGTTCAATGTAATCAAAGGCATTAGAAATGAAATCAGAGAGGTGTACTGTAAATGAAATAACAAATAAATTGAGGCCCTAAGTAAGAACTGAAAAGGGACTCTAAGCGAAATGAAGGAGACAGTAAATGAATTAAAGACCATCTCTAGCAGACTAGATGACGTGTCTTGGAAGACAGCTTGTTCAAAACCAACCACACACTCAACAAGATAGAGATGACAATACAATGACATGACCAGAATATTCAAGAAATATGAGATAATATGAACCAGGGGCATTAGAAATCTCTTCAGATATATAATATCAGAGAATTGCCCAAATATAGAAAACAAGTTGGACATTCACATACAGGAGATATTCAGAGCTCCAATTAGACAAGATCAAAGAAGAACCTCTCCATACCACATAATAGTCAAAATGACTAACAGAGAGGTCAAGGAAAGAATCATAAATGCATCAAGAGCAAAAGAACAGCTGAGATTCAGGGGCAAAACAATGAGAATCACTCTGGACTTCTCACCTCAATTCATGAAAGACAGGAGGGTCTGGTATGATGTACTCTAGACCCTGAAAGAAAATAACTCCCAACCATGACTGCTATGTCCAGAAAAGATATCTTTCAAAATTGACAGAGAAATAAAAACTTTCCAAGGTAAGCAGAACCTAAAAGAATTCATGATTATCAAACCTGCATTTGAGAAAACACTTAAAGAAATAAATACCAGAAGCAGAAGGTGTGAACTCCACCAGATAGGCAACTATGGGAAGGAGAAATAACACCATATCAAACAGAAAAGATAACTAAAAACTATAGGGAACATAAATCATCTCTCAATTATAACACTGAATGTCAAAGGTCTAAGCCCCCCAATTAAAAATCATAGATAGGCAATGTGGATTAAAGAACAAAAATCCAACTATATGCTGCTTGAAAGAAACTCACCTTGCAAGCAAAGATATTTATAGGCTAAAGATGAAAGGATAGAAAAAATATTCCATAAAAATGGAGACTGAAAACAAGCAAGAGCAGTAACTCTCATATCAGACAAAGTAGACTTTAAGCCAAAACTTATCAGAAGAAGCAAAGCAGGTCACTTCTTACTAATAAAAAGAACAATCCGCAAAGAAGATATAATGATAGTAAATATTTATGCCCCATATGTGGGCACACCCACTTTTATAAAACAAATTCTTCATGACATTAGGTGTCAGATAGAACCCAATACAATAATATTGGGAAACTTCAGCACACCTCTCCCACCACTAGGTCTATCTTCCAGACAAAAGATGCTCTTTAGGCTTGAAGAGTCTTTACTCTTCAAGCCTAAAGAGCACTATAAACGAAATGAACCTAATAGACCTATATAGAATATTCCAACCGAAAACAGATGAATATACGTTCTTCAAGAAATGGACAATTGAACTAAATAAACACTTCAACACTTCACAAATGAAGAAATACAAATGGCCAATACATACATGGGAAAATGTTCAACATCATTAGCAATCAGGGAGATGCAAATTAGAACTACACTGAGATTTCGTCTAACCATAATTATAATGGTAATCATCAAGAAGTGAGCAATAAATGTTGGTGAGGATATAGAGAAATAGGAATTCTTATACACTGTTGGTGGGATTGCAAATTAGTACAACTGTTATGGAGGTCAGTGTGGAGGTTCCTCAGAAAATTGGGAATCGATCCACCACATGATCTAGCCATACCACTCCTGAGTATCTCTCCAAAGGGACTGAAATCAGAATATTATAGTAATACATGCATATCCATGTTTATAGTGGCACAATTCACAACAACCAAATTATAGAACCAACCCAGGTGTTCATCAACAGATGAATGGTTTACAAAATTATGAGATATACATACAATGGAATTCTGCTCAGAAATAAAGAAGAAGAAAATTATGTCATTTGCAGGAAAATGGATGGACCTGGAGAACATTAGCCAGTAACAGAATGTGAAGGTTCATATGTTATCTCTCATATGTGGAAGCTAGGGAATAATCAAGACATAAGAGGAACATTAGATAATGGAGGAGAAACTCCGGTGGAGCAAAGGAGGTGACTTTGGGGAGAAGGAAGAGAGGGAGGAAAAACTAATGAAGAAAACTTTTCCACTGCCATGTACATATGTGAGAATACCAATGACAATCTCAATGTCTTATATGGGGAAGGGTTGGGGGGAGCGTGGCAGGAGCCGTTGGAAAACTCACCAAGTGCTGTGTGCATGCGTGTCACTATCACTATGAACTACATTATGATGTGAAACTATATAATGCACCAATAAAAGTATAAAAAATAAAATAAAAAATAAAAGAGGAGACCAAATTTGGGAATAATTGGAACTGAGAAAAACTAAAAGATACAGACTTATAACATTGATAACATTTTCAGTGAAATGTAACACACAATTTCCCAATCCTTGGTAATGAGATGAATGAACATTCAGAAACAGGAGAAATTTAGAACCCCAAACAGATAAGATTAAAAAAAAACCTTTCCATGACATATTATAATTAAAATATCAAATACACAGAATAAGGATAGAATTTTAAAAGCCTCAAGATCAAGCTGGGCGTGGTGGCGCACACTTATAATCCCGGTACTTGGGAGGCTGAGACAGGAAGATCACAGGTTAACGGCCAGCCTCAGCTACTTAGTGAGGTCCTCTGCAACTTAGTGAGACCCTGTTTCAAAATAAAAGAATAAAAAATAGGGGTGGGGGGTGTAGCTCAGCGGTAGAATGACCCTGGATTCAATCCCCAGTACCACACACACACAAAAAAAGCCTCAAGATCAATATGTCAAGTTACATTTAGAGGTAGGCAAATCAGAATGATATCTGATTTCTCAACAGATACCCTAATATCCAGGAAGGCTTGAACAAATTGGCTTCAAGCTCTGAAAAAAATAACTGCCATCCTAAATTGCTAAAACCAACAATGCTATTTTTCAGAATCAAAGGAAAAATAAAAAATTTCCAAGAAAATCATAAACTAAAAGAATTCATGACTACTAAGCCAGCATTACAGATGGTACTTAAAGAAACCCTCCATGCAGAAGAAATTTTAAAAAAAGGAAAAGAAACTTCAGAGCTCAGGAAAAGTTGAATCTCATTAAAAGAGCCGTTAAGCAAACAGGAATTAAGAGTAAACATTAGAAATTAATCAAAATGGCAGGAAATAATAAAAATCTCTCTATAATAACACTGAATATAAGTGGTCTCAACTCTCCAATTAAAAGACACTGGCAGAGTGGATTAAAAAGCCAGACCCAACTATATATTGTCTGTAAGAGGTTCACCTCTTAGGAAAAGATAGTGTTAACTGAAATAAGTCAGACTCAGCAAGCCAAGAGTCATATGTTTAATCTCCTATGTGGAAGCTCTTAGACAATAGGAAATGAAAAAAGGATCTCATGAAAACAGAAGGGAGACAAGTAGATTAGAGGGGGCAATTGAGGCAAGAGGAAAGGATGGAGAGAAGGTACTGAAAAATGATATTGACAAAATGATGTTATGTACATGTAGGAATATACCACAATGAATCGAACTATTATGTATAATTATAATGTACTAATAAAAAATTTAAAAAAGAGTTGATGGCCATAAGCATGAGAACTGTCTGTCCCAAGCAATGAGTCACTAAGTGTGAGGCTTGGAGGAGCTCACTGAGACAGCCAGGATGAGTGTAACTTGAATGTGTAAGAACACTGAAAATATATCAGCATTGAGACTGGAAGGTTTGCCAAGGACCACTCTGCAGGTCTTCAGAGACAATGGCAAAGTATCTGTCTCAATCTATTTGGAAAAGAAAACAAAAAGAATAATTCAGAGAAATGACTTTATTAATTACATATCTTATTTGATTCTGTCAATCCTGTAGATGTATATTACATGCCTGAATAATATAAGGAATTGTTTTGCATTTTTGTAAATAAGAAGTATTTGCAGAGCAAATAATTTGATAGTTGATTTATTTTTGTTATCTTATGGAATTTAAGATGAGTTGCATTAATTTAGTTGGAAATATAGAGCTCTCCTAATTCATATGCTTATCACATTTCTGTCACTTTGGTCATTTAAATCAACTAAGTATAAGATTAAGGTCATCCCCTAACAAAATTACAGTCATCCACAGCACAATCTGAGCTCAGGCAGTTCTCTGAATATTGTCATTGGAAATTATTTTTTAAAAGAAGAATACTGAAGAAGTAAGAAGAGTCATTTCACTGTCTTTTAATCCTTCTAAGAACTCTGTAATAACAAAGAACAGCTCTAAACTTAGAAGAAATTGAAGATAATGTTGGATTTAACGGGATGAAAGTCTTCTCAGAGACTCAAAATCTTGCAAAGGATTTTCTTAGTTTTTACTCTTCCTGCAACTAAATTAAGGTGCAGAATTGTCTAGTAGTGGCATCTTGTCTCACTACAAAATTTACCTCTTTCTTTTTTTTTTACTTGTAACTTACACTCTTTACAAAGCATTTTACGATACATAGTACATGAGTAGTGATATAAAAATAAATAGCATTGCATTATGGGCAATTTTCTTTTGATGCATTTAATGGTGCTTCCAAGATGTTGTAATGAGTAGCAGATGAAGTTCATCTCACTAAATAGGTAAGTGCATATTCTCTCTTGAATTAGGTGCACAACCACTATTAATCCTCATGTGAGTTATGTCAACACAAATTTAAAAATATTACCAACCACTCTAAAATAACTTGAAACAAAAATTAGAATTTGATGAACAAAATATTTTGAGTAATACAAAGGATAAGCAATGGCAATACTCAAGATAATTATTTTATTCCAATATTTAATAACATTTTCCTTTGTTGAGGCAGTTTTAACTTAAACTCCTTGCTAAATGGTCAGAGTAAGACATTTTTGTGACCTCTATAAAATCCTGAAGTTAGAATTGAATTATTTTCTTTAAAAACAGCAGAAACCACATTAACAATTTATTCTTCTCTTCCATTCATCCCCAACATACCACTCATGTACATAGCTTTGAACAGATTTTAACTTAACGAATGCCATAGTCTACTTTAACACTTCAGAAAGATGTAAGTAAAATTTTTTTTCACTAAAGTTCATCTGATGTACTTTTTCATGTCATAGGCAATTCCTACTGATAGGATGTGGAAATGCCTGCTTGCTCCAATTTATTTTCTCCAGTGGCTTGCTATATTACCTGAATTTCTCTTCGTTAAAATCTCTTTTGATCAAAGCATTGTGCCTCTAGAAGGCTTCTTTAAAGTAAGGCTAATGCAAAAATCTTAATTCATTATTTAATGTTACATGATATTGCATATCAAATTGAGAAGCAGAATTAGGAGACACCCCAAGGCAATGAAAGTCAAAATAATTATGTTGTGGAAGACAAGGAGAAAGCTTGGATCATGAAAGTGAAAACAAGAGAGGCAAGAATTAGGGATGTGGGAAGACACTACAATCATGTTCTTAACACAGGACTAATATGTTTGGTTCTATATTCTCTATCCGGACAAACTATAATTACTCTGAGTACATACAGTATTTGGTGTATGGGCAAGGCATATAGGTCAGTGTTATGGAAAAATTAAAAACAAACAGATAAAAGTAGACTCAAGTACTCCAAATTCAAGGCCAGGAGGACATGACAGTTCAGCCTGAAGTCACATTTACTTCCAAGTAAACTTTTGAACCTATGGAACCCGCTGCATCCTGTAAATCATGTGCTGAGAACTATAGTTTCCATTAGAGTAGAATATTCCAAAACCACAGACAGACACCAGGGTCATCCACCCCTAACTCCCTTCCAAGAAGTTATTTGTTTCTGTCCTCTCCCTTCTCCCTTTCCGAAAACTGCTTCATGAATATTCTTTAAATTGCCCAGCCCTTTCCTTATTATACAGTTGCTACCTTGCCTTTACCAATATAAACTTGTTTGAAAATGTCCGACCCTGGAGAATTTTTTAGTCTGCATTTGTTTTTCCCTAGTAGAAACTTTGATGAGCTCAAAGCTTCCTTTGAAATGGGTGTAGTGGCACAAGCCTATAATCCCAGGGACTTACAGAGGATGAGATCACAAGTTTGAGGCCAACCTGGGAAACCTAAAGAGACCATGATTCAAAATAAAAAATAATTAGAAAGGGTTTAGGATGTAGCTCAGTGGTAGAGTTCCCCTGGTTTAAATCCCCATTATGCCAAATAAATAAATAAACAAAGCTCATCTGTTTTTAATAAATTTGTGCCTCCCTTTCCCTAAAGGGTCCACTGTGTGGTGTATCAGTAGGTGGTCAATTCTGCCCATCTTCTATCCCTCTATTTGAAGAAATGATGTTTGGTCAAACAAGTATTTATTCTTCATCTCAAGTATGAAACAGTGAACTAGGGAAAACTAATACAGTGGCCCCACCCAAATACTCAAAGTAGAGTTAGGGACACCCGAGGACACATAAAAACTTCTTAGTGGCAAAGACTATTTTAGAAGAGGGCATTTAGACCTCTCCCTTATTGAGGCTTTAGTCTGAATTACTTATTGTTGTAAGGAGACTGGGGTATTTTGTGGCCACCTGCTCTGTACTCACAAGTCTCCAGCAACACTCTTCCCCATGCTGTGACACCCCAGATTGTCTCCCTATATTTTCAAACATCTCCTGGGAGAGAGACAAAGTTGTGTCCTTATAGAATCAGTGATTAAAAAGAAAAAAAAAATCTGTAGGCGCTCCACTTCCACATGAACCCTTTCCTTTAACAGACCTTCCTGAGAATCAGGGGTGCTAAAAAAGAATCCTTTAAACCACACACAACAGCCAGTGCCTATAATCTTGGTACTTGGGAAACTAAAATAGGAGGATCACAGGCTGGAGACCAGTGCACCACAGTTTAGTGAGACCCAGTTTCAAGATAAAGAAAAAGGGTACTGCTCAGTGGTAGAAAGCCCCTGGGGTCAATTCCCAATGCCACACAAAACAAACAAAAATCTCTTAATATGATAGCACAAAACTACAGCTGAGCTTCATGATTCACATTTCTGACAGTTTTGAAGCTTGGTATTAGAAAGTGTGCATTAAGATCAATGTTGAGATATTCTGAATTATAAAATGGGTGGCTGTAATAATGGCAGTTTTTATTAAATAAACATATATTTTCTCCGGGCATGGCGTCACATGCCTGTAATCCTTGGGAGGCTGAGACAGGAGGATCACAGGTTGAAGAACAGCCTCTGCAAGTAGTAAGACTCTCATCAACCTAGCAAGACACTGTTTCAAAATAAAATAAAAATAAAATAGGACTGGGGGTGTAGCTCTAAGGCAGAATGCCCCTCGGTTCAATCTCCAATACCAAAAAGAAAATGAATATACATTTTTATTTTGTTATACTAGGAAAAAATTTAAGAAGAAGGAAGGAAAGGAGGAGGAAAGGAAGGAGGGAGGGAGGGAGGAAAGAAGAAAGGCCACTATTCCTCTAATTATAAAAACAACAAAAGATTGGTGTTAACTGTATTAGAAGTGGTATCACATTGTTTAAGAAAATAAAACAATTATTGACAAGAAGCTATGCATACATAATCTGCTGGTCATCTTTAAATTTTTATCAGAAGTGATTTTTTAAAAAATTACAGTGGGGCAAACATTTAAAAAGATTCTTTTAGGCACTCTTAAAGCCAAAATTGAGGACCATTGTACTCAATATTCTGGATCTTGTCAATCAGTGATCACACCTTTTTACAATATGATGCAAATAAAAACAAGATATAAAAAATAATCCTGTGTATTCCAGTTAGATGTCAGAAGTTACACACTTCAGTGCCTCAGTTTTGTTGTGTGCACTGTTCATATTCCTCATCCACAAGAAGTATCCTTACTCACAGACATCAGATTACATACAACACTTACTAATATAACATCTCTCTGAGTATGAAAATTATTATCAGAGTCCAGTGAAATGCTTTAAATTGTAATATCATAATTAGAGATGGGTTAATGGTCAATTTCTCAAGTGTGTCTTCCTAAAAATGGTGAGAGGTATACACAATTCTTTCTTAAGATGCTCAACATTAGTTTCAAACTGCTTTTAAAGTGTTGCAAGAACCAGGAGTGGTAGCACACACCTGTAATCCTAGTACATGGGAGACTGAGACAGGAGGATTATAGGGTTGAGTCCAGTCTCTGCAATTTAGGGAGGCCCCTCAGCAACTTAGTAAGACCCGGTTTCAAAATAAAAACGTAAATAGGGCTGGGGGTGTAGCTCAGAGGAAGAAAGACTTTCAGTTCAATTTCCAGAACCACAAAATGAATAAGTAAATAAATAAAGTATTATAAGACATTAATGAATTATGCTTCTTGGACTTCTGAAAAACAAGGCATTATTAATTAAACTTGATTATAACAGCTTTGTTACACCTTGAAGGACTGTTTTCTTTTGAACAATCAAAATCTTTCCTATGTGAGCTTTCATTTTATTTTTGGAGCTTTTAAGAAATTGTAAGATAAAGCAAGGAAAAGGAGATTCTTGCAAATATGTGGATTCACAACGTATGTGTGTTTTTGAATGACTATCACTATAATGTAATGATAGAAAGAAGACGAATAGGATAGGACCTGATGACACAGGATTGATATCAGAATTCAGAATTGAGTGAAAATTATATATCAGCCTCTGATTCTTTACAATTTAAATTTTCTTGGCCATATGTGACTGTTTTCAAGACACATGATGCCGTTGCCCCCTCAAGCTGGTGAAAGAAAAGGATATATTTTATAGCACCAGTAGCTGAATAATTTTGACTGGTAGCCCACTGTGAATGGAAAGCAGACATTTCTAAACTGCGTCTGTATGAAATCCTGTTAGTGATACAGGGTTACAACCCACATTTTCCATAAAGATCCAAAGCATTGACCCTCTTGGGGACTGTAAATCTCCCAGCTTGAACGTTTGGTTATAGCATTGCTGTGAACGTAGTGATGAATCAGAGCCATATTTGGTCTTGAGTAGTTTTTAATCTGGCTAATAAATCAAAAGGGTCAATATCATGGCCCAGATATTGATTACATGTTGTAAGAATTATGGCAAAATAATGAAAACTTACACCATACACACACACACACACACACACACACACGCAATAGCTAATAGGAAAGAAAATAAGAATTCCCCCCCCCCACAAATGACACATTTTGGAGGAGGCTGAATTTGAGCTGAATTTAGCGACGGAGAGAGTAGTTTGTAATGGAAGATAGAAAAAATGGGAAATTCCTTACCAAGCAGTTGAATGAACAAAGAAATGAAAGGAGGAACTTAATGTTATACACATCATAGATGAAATAGGTCAACAAAAGTGTTCTTATAATATATATCAAAACGTTAATACTATAGGGGCACAGGTAGAAGTGTCAAAAAATACTGTGTACTATCTGGTTGAGAACAACTTATATCCACTTATGTGTTCCATTTATTCAAAAGTCATATGTTTTATTGATAATTTTTGTGTTTAATCATGTGAGAAAACATTATTGGATATCAGATTTAATTTGTTTATTAGCATTTAGAAATATTCATGTGGCATATATAATTTAATGAATTAAAGCATAAAGCAGCTTATCATTAGTACTTCAGCTCGGCTGTTATTCTCCAAGTGTCTGTTTCTCATTTGCTAGACCAAAGAACAATGAGATATAGTTTTATTCATTCACTTTTGATATTTGATAGCCAATGACTCATAGTCACTCTTTTCTATGGCTATTTTCCCTCAGTGGAACAAGAAAACAGTTAACCAATTCCCAGTGATAGGAGAACACAAAACTTCAGCCTTTTGTCTCTCGCTGAGACAAAATTCTTGATGCAACTCGGGTTTCAGAGCTGCCATGGGACCAAACTAAAGCTGGACTTCAGCAAAAAAACACACCCTGGATTAGCTGAGTCTCACCTGTCCTGCTTCCCTCATTCTTATCTCCTGGGGACACATCTTCTGTAATTCCTCTCAGAGGGAGCCCTACTCAAAGCTGTGCTTCTAGGAAACCCTGACAAGTCTGGTTTTCCACTACAAGGTATAATTGCTAAAGGGACTTCTGGTTACACTTAAAGATCTTAGAGAAACTAACTAGGAAAGAAAATGCCAATTGTGGTACAAATAGTGACTCATGTTCAAAGTTAACAAATTTCTCTCCTTTAATTGGTTCCAACTTCTTACTTATTACCTCATTTGAATGGTGAAAGACTTCTTGGCATTATCCTTTTTAGTTTTTCTCATAGCCCATTTGGAATTATTTTAGCTCAAAGTTGGCTTGGTGCACAAATAAAAGTGAATAAGGAAATATTTTTTTCCCCAGGTCAGAAGTAGGAGTATTTTGAAATGTCTTAATTTCTTTCAACCTAGAAATCCCTTGAAGTTAAGGTATTACATTTTTTTCTATAGCTCTTGATTAAATTATCTTAATAAAGACAAATAACTATTGATTTAATGAGAGAAAATGTAAACGATATTCCCTCCTCTGATGGTGTTTTGAGGAATTTTATAAAAATTGAGTTATAAACTATCATATTGAAGTGAAGGTAAGTTATTTCCTTCCCAGGGAAGTCTGATAAGTTTTATTTCATTACCCATGTCTGTGATATAGTTACAATTTAGACTTCAAACAATTTAATTCTAGGCTAGACTGACCTTTCTTCCTAGTCTTCATCTTAAAAATCCTCTGTGAAGAAATAACAGACAACTTGACTTAATCTAAAAACTGACCTACAGGAGTTAGTGATATTACTTGACTCCAAACCTGGGGTTTTAGAGGATGCATAGATTGAACTTGACCGTGTGTTGAGTTCCTTCTTTTCAAAAAGAACAATGTTATTTTTAAGGTAACACTGAAACGGAGGTCAGAACAGAATACTTCCACTTTGTGAATTAAAGAAAATATTTCTTCTTGTTTGGAGTGGAAATTTAATCACACATGAATTTTCTCATCCACATAGTTCCAGTTTCTTTTCTGTCAGGAGCTACTTGGCCACCCCACACTTAGCTCATACTTGAATTCAACCTCTCAAAATTTGATGCTCACTTTCATATCTGTTTACCACAGGTTCACTACATTTTTATTGGCAAAGAAATTCAGGATTACATCACGATAAATACACAGTAATTTACTGCATGAATTACCAATGCAAATAATTTAATAAAAAAGATATTTTATATTCCGAGACTATAAATATAAATAAGGCAAAACAAGCATAAGTTTTAGCACTGCTGAGACCCTAAACATTTAGGATTGTCTTATATAATATTTGAATAGAAATGAAAGAGAATTGCCCAGGCAAGAATATATGCTGCATATATAACTGAATGTAAAGAAGACAGGAGACTTATCACCAGGCTAGGAAAGAGGACAAATTTATTTTAAGAGAATAATCAGAGAAATTTTGCCAAGAGCAATGCCATTGTTTTAGGTTTATATATGGTTAAATGGAGGGCACCCTTAATTTGTTCTACCTCTAAATCTGAAGAGAATCAAATTGTCTGACTTAACAACCTAGTATGTATATTGTGGGGTTGAAGATATAAAATATAGAGAAGAGAAAGAAGAAGTAGAAAAAGGAAAAGAAAGGAATAGGAAAAAATAAACAGTGAAAAGAGAGGGAGAAGGAGGAAATGAAGAGATTAATAATATATATATATATATATATATATATATAATGCAAAATTAGGTACAACTTTGCAAAACTGACAGATTTTTAAAAAATATATTTCTAATAATTTTGAAATTATTTGGATATACATATCTGTCATTTAAACATTCTAAAGCTTTTAACTGAAATAACTAAAATTTACGACAAAATAAAATAAAACACTGCACCATCCCATGCTTACCTTATCACATTAACTGGCACACAGCTTCTTCAAAAGGAGGAAATGCTAGCTAATGGCACAACACTTTGCACACACTAGCGAACACCAAAGTTCCTGTATCTGGGTGTGCATTCAAAGCGAGGGCGGAGGGAAGGAAGAGATGAAGCAGATGAAACATGATCTCACACTTCTAGAACAGCATCCTCAGGGTTCCCCATGCACAAGAGTCACAAGGAAGCGTATCCAATAGCATATGCCTTTATTCAATCCCCAGAGATTTTGATTAAGTAGATCTGGGACTGAGATGTTAGATTTGAATTTTTAATAAGCACCACCAGTGACTTTAGTGCAGGTACAATGGGAAACATCTTTTGGGAAGTCTAGAAACACAAGTGTTCTCATCATGGAGATAGACATGCTGGACAGACTACTGAGAAAGACTGTGGAGGTATTTAACACGAAAGTTGAAATAGGACAGGTACCATCTGGTCACGATGGTTCAGTAATGCCTTTCCCAAAATATTTTTAGAGTTTAAAATCCCTGCCAAGTGTTTTTAATGACTCTGCCACATTCAGCCCTTGAAAGTTACAATTAAATAGAGGATCAATTTGCTTAAAATGGAAAAGTGGTGGATTAAAAGGAAGGTAGGATTGCTCTGTATTCAGTTTTAACATCCCACAGATAAAAACAAAGGTGAATGGTAGAAGTTACAGATTGAGGTGAGACAGTTTAAAAACTCTGATATACTCTGTAAAGAGTGCAGATGCATAATTTAAATTTATTAAAGTAGTTCTACTTTTAAAATGTCATCTTGAAGAACATTTTTAATCAATAGTTTATTAAAACAATATTCCACTTGATATACTTTATTTCTGGAATTTTAAATTTTAATGTGACACATATTAATCTGTAGTGCAGTACCGATTATAATAAAACACTCCACATGAGGTATTTTCTTACTTTATTGCATTCTATTTCACAAGATAAATTCTTATATCTTTGGATGTTTAAAGCTCCATAAGTATAAAATGAATGCTGCACTGAAATTTATAGAAAGTATGGCATCCCTTGCCATTGATAGCCCTAGTTTTACAGTAGTGTCTATGATGACGACAATGTTTAGTGCAATGCGTGTTTCTGTAGATTGTAACTGCCCCACTGAGAGATCTCCAGAGAATTGGAAGGCTATTATGAAGTATATTAGTTCCAAGTTTAGAAGCTTTCTTAAGGTAAGAGAAAAATACACACACACACACACATACACACACACACACACACACACACACATACACACACATACAACAAAACACCACAGTATGTATACATAATTAATGGAACTTTTTGTCCACCTTTTTTTTTTTGTGGTACCGGGGATTGAACCCAGGGGTGTTCTACCTCCGCGCTACACCCCCGGCCCTATTTTTTTATACTTTATTTTGAAACCGGGTCTCACGAAGTTGCAGAGGCCTCACTAAGTAGAGAGAGAGAGAGAGAGAGAGAGAGAGAGAGAGAGCTGAGGCTGACCGCGAACCCGGATCCTCCAGTCACCGCCTCCCAAAGTACTGGGATTACAAGCGTGCGCCACCACGCCCGGCTAATGGAACTTCTTGTAAGCCACATATTTTGTTTTCAAAGGGTAACTCAATCCAATTAAAACACAAAATACTCCTTTTTTGTTTGGGTCAAATCAAGGCACTTGGGAATGTGTGAAAACTGTGCTGTGTATTAAATAAAGCCAAGATATGTAGGAGTCCTATTATATAGGCTGGTATGTGTTAGTATCCAAGAGGGATATAACAATAATGTGGTCTTTGGGAAATAGAGGGGATACTGTTTTGTTGTTGTTGTTGTTGTTGTTCTTGCTCTTTATTCTTAATTCTTGCTGTTTTTCCTATTGATATTAATAATTTTTTTATAAGAGCCATTTGAATTTAATAGCATATTTCCATTTGTAAATCACTCCCATTTGGTTTCCTCTTTTGAATTAATTCTCTCCATAGGTCTCCCCCATAGGACACACATACACACCCTGCATCACCAGTTACTTAACATGTACTTATTTTCCAGATTTCAACTAAGAATACCTTTCTCCAGGACTTCCATCTACTACCTATTAGATTCTCAGGACTGGCTTCTATAACACTATGCTCATATTCTTTCATAACACTAACATGTTTACCATCTGTCTTCTCCACAACACTTTAATTGTCTTGATGACAGAGTCTGAAGCAAGTTTCCTGGCATGTCTATGATTCTCATCAGTTTGATTGCATTTTAATTTAACTGCATACAACTCTGTGAGGTATATTCTACTTACTATTGATCATAGAGTCTAAGGCATTCATCTATATTCACTCAACCAGTAGATACAGGAGGAAGGATCTACTAATAAACCTGGAAGTCCTGAATGAAGTTTTCTTTACCATAAAAAAATTGGCCTCTTGCAGGTACCAATATGTCCCTCAATATCATATATTACTTATACATTGATTGATATGTCTATCTCTGGGGTTACAGGTCTAGGATCTTTCATTCTACTCATTTTTCACAGATTGAGGATGGATTTAGTTTTATTATCTGATGTCTTCTCTATAGACACTGGCTTGTTTGCCTTTAAACTTTATGGAGTTTAACTGGAATGGTGATGCACATGTATAATATCAGTGATTGGGAAGCTGAGACAGGAGGGTCGCAAGTTGAAGGCCAGTGTGTAGTTCCATAGGTAGATTCTGTTTCAAAATTGTAAAATATATAAAAAAAGGACTGGTGATGTAGCTCAGAGGTAGAAGCCTCCCTCTGTTCAATACCCAGTATACCACACACACACACACACACACATCTGTGGAGTTTGTTATAGAAATGCATGCTCTGAATTGATGACACATTATCAGCATTTTATAAAACACTGTTCTTTATTCATATGTTACTTTTAATCTCCATTTTCCATTCCTTTTCCTCCTCCTGCTCCCAAAGAATTTATCGTAATGTATTTAATATATTTCTGGTGACAAATATGTAACTCCATTTTTGTTAATACATTTCTATATAAAAGAAATTATTTCATATTATAGGTCTCATATACTGCCTACTTTTTTCACTCCGGAAAATGCTTTAGCATATATCCACTTAGAGCTGTCAATTTTTTTCCCAACTCTTGCAGAGAGTTCCATGTTACAATTCCACCAAGTTTATTCTCCTAGTGGTGACAGAAGCCGATTGTTTCCAGTTCCCCTCTATGGTCAATAATACTGCAGTTAACAATATTAAACACTTGTCAAGAATATGCTCTCAGAGGCAGAACTTTTAGACATGGATATGCACATACTAAATTTGATTAGATAGATAGCAGCCAGATTCCTCTTGAGAATGTACCATTTTACAATCCTCAGAGCAGAATAACAACCATGCATTCTACCATTTGCAAAACAGAACAATGGTAAACTGATCCAGAAACTCAAATACCATGGGCAGATGTTGCAAAAGCCACATTACACAGGGAGACGAGTGCTGGCCTAGGTTCTGATATTGGTTCCTGAAAGAAGCCCCTGTTCTATTGATCTCCACAACCTCCTGTTCCATTTCCTGGGACGTTTTTCTAAGAGATTCCATCTTCTGGGAGAATTATGGTTTCCATTATCCAACTCAGAGACTACAGATATTTCTGGCTTACAATAGGTTTATATCCAGATAAATCCATCATAACTTGGAAATTCTTTTTATACACCCAACCCACTGAACCTCACAGTTTAGCAAAACAGCACAGTACAGATTATTAGTTTCTCACCCTCTCAATCATATGGCTGTCTGAGAACTATGGCTCTCTGCTGCTGCCTAAAATCATAAGAGAATTTTACAGCCATAATGCTAGCCTGGAAAAAGATGAAAAAATCCAAATTCAATCTACAGTGTCTCCTGGATATGTATGGTTTACATAGCATCAGAAACTGAAAAAAGTTTTATTTGCATTTCCTTCATGATTAGTGATACTGCACATCTTCTCAGATAGATATTAGCAAGTTTTATGACTTCATAGGAGAAATGTCTATTCAACTCCTTTGCTTATCTTTGCATAGATTAGTTTTTGGTTGTTGCTGAGTTTTAGGAGTTCTTTATATACTTTAGATATTTATTCCTTATTAGATACATTATTTACAAGTGTTTTCTCCTACTTTGTGTGTTGACTTTTTATTTGATAGTGTCTTCATACTGTGTTTCAGGGACCGTACTAGTTTACATTCCCCCTAATTGTATACATGGGTTTCCTTTTCTCCACATTCTCACCAGCGCTTGCTATCTTCTTCTTTTTTTTTTTTTTGTTTTTTTTTGTTTTGCGGTACTGGAGATTGAACCCATGGCTGTTCTACCTCCGAGCTACACCCTCAGCCCTATATTTAATTCTTTATTTTGAAACAGGGTCTCACTAAATTGAGGAGGGCCTCACCAAGTAGCTGAAGCTGGCCGCAAACCTGTGATCCTCCTGTCTCAGCCTCCCAAGTACTGGAATTGCAAGTATGCACCACCATGTCCAGCCTATCTTTTGCTTTTTTGTTTGTTTGTTTGTTTGTTTTGTTTTGTTTTGATGATAGCCATTCTAACTGGGACTAGATGATATGTCATTGTGGTTTAATTCTCATTTCCCTGATGATTAATGGTGTTAAACATGTTTTGCAAAAGCTTGTTGGTCTTTTCATATGCCTGCATGTTCTCTTTTCAGTAATACCTAGTTGGGCCTATTGTCCATTTTTAAATCTTCACTGCTTATGGGTCTGTTGCTCAGCTAACGGGGCTCAGCTGGGTGACTCTGTCAGGACTCTTGGGTAGTATCAGGCAGATGGAGTCTGGCACAGGAGACATTTAAAGGCTTCTTCACTCAGGTGTCTGCCACATGCGCTGTAAATTTGGGACAGCTTTGAGCTCTTTGGCTTCATTAAACTTTTTTTTTTCTTTTTGTGGTACTGGAGATTAAACCCAGGGACATTCTACCCCTGAGCCACAACCCAAGTCATATTTTATTTTTATTTTGAATTAGGGGCTTGCTAAATTTCGGAGGGTCTTGCTAAGTTGCTGAAGCTGGCCTTGAACCTGTGATCCTTCTGTCGCAGCCTCCCAAGTACTGGGATTACAGGCATGCGCCACCATACCTGGATTCTATGGCTTCCTTCTGTGTGTACTTTCTCTATGGTCAGATTGAACATCCTTACACCAAGGAGTTCTCTGTGTAGTAGGACCTTAGAGATACATTTCCCATTATTCTGTGCATGTACGTGTGTGTTTTACTGGAAATTGAACCCAGGGTTATTCTACCTCTGTGCTACACCCCCAGGCCTTTTAATTTTTTTAATTTTAAAACACAGTCTCCCTAAGCTGCTGAGGCTGGCCTTGAATCTGTGATCCTCCCGTCTCAGCTTCCTAAGTACTGGGATTACAGGTGTGTGCCATCATGCCTGGCTCAGTCATTTAACATATAAATATTAAACATATATTTTATAAATATTGAGGAATGTTTGATGGGCACTTGAATAGTTGTACTTTTAAACTTATAACTCAAAATATGATATAGATATCACTTTGGATATACTATTATACCCTGACCATCTTTATGTTTACACGAGTAAGCTCATAATTGTCAATTGATCTTATTATAATTGGAAAATAAGTATAAATTTCTGAGTATATTGATTTATATAAATATCCATAAATGAGTAACCAGTTTGTGATTATGTTTGTACTTTCTTCAATAAAATAACAAACAGTTCATTTCACTTTGTACTATTTTAATATACTCATCTTTCATTTGTTTCAGGATAAAATTTCTTTTTGGCTTAACATAAGAAAATCGCAGCATACAGGCCCTCCTTTAATGTGTCTTGTTTTATCTTAATATATAATTAATATAAGCCGAATACACACCTTTATTAAATGAGCAAAGAGAAAGAAAGGCATCATCCATAACATAAGAAATGCTAATAAAAAATGTTAAATTTTAGTGTTTTCTTTCAGGAATATATATGCATGTGTGTCTATGTGTATAGATTCATAAGTAAGGAAAATTACAATGTACATTTGACAGTTTCTCTTATGTAATCTAATTTTTATGATTTTATATTTTTTTAAGTATGTGAAAACTTATTCTGAGGAATGCATAATACTCCATTGCACTATTGAGTTTTTCTTATTTTGGAGTAATATTTCCAACCCTTCCTCTGATATTCTACATTGAACTTGGTCCCAGGGTTTTGTTGCCATAAATAATGCTACAATAAACATTCTCATGCATAATTCATTATGAGAATCTCTGATTATTTCCTTAGGATATATTACTAAACATGGAAAAATTGGGTCAAATACTACAGGTATTTTAATGATCTGGATAAATGTTGCCAAGTTGCCCTCCAGAAAGTTTCCATATTTTTGTATTCCCACAAGCTGCAAATTAGACTATTCATTTGCATTTCTTTAATTAGAAGTCATATTGAATATTTTAATGTATTCATTAACTGTTTATAGTTTTGGAGTTTGTTTGCATGGTTAGAATTGCACTCGTTGGTAATTTGTTCATTGCCCATTTTCCTTGCTAATTGACTTATTAAAAAATTAATTTTCTGAGTGATATGACATAGATAGAAAATTGTTTTCCAAACACATTTGACCATTAGTGTTGTCTACATTTTCAAAATAGGCATATTTTAAATGTTTATGCATTCAAATTTTCCCAGTTTTCTTTTTATGACTTAAAATTATTTCCATTTCATAACAATAATATATACCTATATTTTCTTGTTCATTCTTATTGAGCTAAAATAGGCTTTATTCTTATTGAACTAAACTATGTTGCAATTAGTTAAAAATTTCTGTGTAAAGTACAATTTGTGCATTCTTAGACTCTTCTTTCAAAAATGCATTAATTTGGTTGATACACTTTATTGAGACATTATAGGGTTTTGATATAGATCTTTAACAGAAAATGATATATTCTCACATGTTGATTGTTTCCATGTCTGTTAAAGGGTAAACATGGAAGAAGAAAAATATTCAATATAGGTTTATAAGTTTAAAAATATAACTTCCATTATTAATTCAAATTATATTAAATTTTAAGTATAAGCCACCATTCTATCTAACACTCTACTTATTGGAGGTTATATTGTGTGCTGCAACCATGCATGCAGAGTGTTACTGATTATTTTTGGAAGAAAAAATTTATTCTGACAAAAAGTGAGCATAGGTTGGACATGATGTCACACACCTGTAATCCCAATATTTGGTAGACTGAGGCAGGAGAATGCAGAGTTGAGGACAGCCTCAGCAAAGTTGTGAGACTCTCAGCAACATAGACCCTGTTTCAAAACAAAAATATAAAGGTCTGAGGGTGTACCTTGGAAGTAGAATGCCCCTGGGTTCAATCCCCAGTAACACACACACACACACACACACACACACACACACACACACACATACACAGTATGTTAAACGTAGGATATTGTGATTTGTGTCCATTTGTGATTTGTGATTTGTATTCCTTATAATATTCCAATATCTGAATGAGCTGATATTACATTTATTCCTCCCCATCCACCCACATTGACCAATAGCTTTTTGAACTTTTCCTTTACATATGACCATGTAGAAAAATTCTTTAAACATGTACAGTGCCTATCATTGGGTTTCATCCACCATAACATAAAATAATGCTGATTAATTAAGGAACTGACAGATCAAGATGGAAAGGCAATTTCAATGAACTTGAGTTTTATTATATTGATGTTAAAAGGACTTTGTAAGTCTAGTCTTTCAAAGAAAGTATTTTGAAAAGTACTTTCATACTTTTCATCTATCATCTTCATTGTTGTGCCATAGTCCATAAATTACCCAGCATTTACAATTGTTCCCACATATTAATGTTATTTTATTTCAGAAGGCACCCACAAATTTACATACTAAGAGTAAACCCATGATAATCTGGACACGCCCATGAAGGAAAAGTTAAACGGAATTTATTTAAACTGTATCTTGCTCTGTATTTTCTTCCTCTTTTTTAGATACTATGGTATTACCACTAAATTCCAACCCTTTAAAAATTTTGAGTTTAAGGGTTCTCCTTGATTCATGTAATTATCTGTTATGATGTTTGCTATCTCCTCACTATCCTGTTTTCTAATATTCTGGCATCTGATTCTTATTTGTTTGTTTGTTTGTTTGGTTTGTTTGTTTGTTTTTGGTACTGGGGATTAGGTGTACTACCTTTGAGCTACACCAACAATATTTTGTTATTTTTAAACAGGGCTTTACTAAGTTACCACATGCTGATCTTGAATCTGAGGTCCTCCTGTCTCAGCCTTCCAAGTACTGGGATTACAGGCATTCACTGGGCCCAGCTAAGCATCTGATTCTTTTTTTTTTTTTTTTTGTGGTACCAGGGATTGAACACAGGGGCGTTCTACCTCCGTGCTACACCCCCGGCCCTATTTTTTAGACTTTATTTTGAAACCGGGTCTCACGAAGTTGCAGAGGGCCTCACTAAGGAGAGAGAGACAGAGAGACAGAGAGAGAGCTGAGGCTGGCCGCGAACCCGGATCCTCTGGTCTCTGCCTCCCAAAGTACTGGGATTACAAGCGTGCGCCACCACGCCCGGCAAGCATCTGATTCTTAATTGTGAAAAGATTTTTGTTGTATAACTCTGAATATCAACTGGAATCCCATTATGCCAAGATACTAGAAATACATTCTTATTAGTGTCTCTGTGCTAAGAAATATCCATAACCCTGTAGTATATACATGGCCTAACTCCTAACTGAGTCTTAATTCATTAGATGGTTTATTGACTTTTCACTGAAAGCAGAAACTTCAGATAATTATCTACAGAGGGTTGAAATTGAAAATAAAAACTTAAAAATTGTACATATTAATATGTTACCATGTGATGCTTCAATACATATATATTGCATAGTGTTTAGACAAAATTTGACATATTTATCTCCTCAAATATTTATAATTTTTTTATGGCGATAACTTTCAAAATCCTTCCTTCTAGCTTTTTGAAATGCACAGTATATTATTGTTATCTACGTAGTCACCTTTATGGAACTTCTTATTTATAATCACACCAGAGCTTCTTACTCCTGTCTAACTATAAACCAATACAAAAATTTTTTCCATCCTTCCCTCTGCCCTCCATTCCCTAGACTCTCGTAACCACCATCTGGACTCTTAGCTTCTGTGAGACCAAGATTTTAGATTTCATATATGAGTGAGATTATATTTTGCTCATCTTTCTGTGTCTGCCTTATTTCTATTAGTGATTTCCAGTTTCATCCATATCGTTGCAAAAAAGTGTTGACGAGTCTTTGAAGGGGTGAAGTGTGTGTCCTTAGAAGTCTCTACGGGGTATGCTTTTTATATAATTACTTTAAAATAGAAAACCATAAGGAGAGGAAGGAGGGTGAAACTTCATGACTTTAAACTTTCATCTTTCAAAGAAAGAGGCTGATTCAATGACTCTCAGATAATTTGTGTTAAAGTAGCCTATTAATTTTTTAATATGTAACAGTCAGTGACAAATTTTTCTTACTTCACTGAGAGAATTTTACATTATCTTACTTCTGTAAAGACTGCCCTTGGAGGTATTTAGTCCAAGGGAAAGTTGCATTGGAACCTCTTTTACTCTGTGAAACCTATTCAAAAGTAAGATATATTTAAGTTGATAAAATTTTAAAATATAGGTTAAGATGGCATATCAGTACTACATTATTCCAAAGGGAAGAATGATCATCCTTTTACATTAGGAAAATAATCCATGTTGTAAGTGTCTAAATTTGCTCAAGCATCTGGTATATCAGAAAGTTTTGTAAAGAGTTTGAACATATTCCCATGTACAATATTACTCTGTGTTAAAACACATGCCGGAAAGCTGGCATAGGACAAGGCCTCCTTTGCAATAGGATATCTGCAAAATGTCATCAAGATCTCATGAAGATGCATGATTTGGCAAGTAGCTCACTAACTGGATTTTATAGAGATTATTGTGCTCAGAGCTGCCAGTTGATGGTGTTTCATTCTCAAATGTAATGGAAATATCATGGCAGCTATTACCTGCCTACTCTCAATTTCATGGACTTTGTAGCTGAGATCTATCAAAAGCAATCTGGACATAGACATCTAATATACTATGAAAGCAGTCTTCAAAAGTCTATCATTGCTTATATTTTAATAACTGGAAGAGATAAAATATATCCTACTTGCCTTCTAGGTACAGTATGGAAATAGATTAACTGTAAAAAGGCACAAAGAATTCAGATAAAGTTAATTTAATAGGTCTCATAAAATTATTTTCATGTCTGGGTACCATTATCTTCTATAATTTCCAAAGTTCATAAACTCATTAATGAGTGTAAGCTTCTTTGAATTCTTTTCTCTCATTCCATAAGATCTGAAGAGTCTATGAAACATTGTACAAATTCCATGCTTCCGTGAACTTGCCTCAAAAAGTAGACATTTTTAGTGATAATTTTATTCAAATCCATTTTTTTCTGTGTGAAACATGATTTCCTGCTTTATATATTGCAAAAATGGCATCTCAGGACACTATTCATTATTAGCTTTTTTCTTCTAAAAAGAAGGCATTAATAGAAGAAATACAGGGATATCTATTCCATCTCCCTTTAATGGCCCATATGATTTTAACATGAATTACTTATTAAAACAGATACAAATAATTCCATGAGGAATAGACACTGAATATTCTTCAAAGAAATCAAATGTTATAATTGAAAATAAATCTAGAAAAAGGTTTGTTCACACTTCCATTTTAAAAACAAAGAAATTGAGGCCACCATACTAGTTCTTAGTATTTGAAAGGAGGGTCAATAAACCTTCTGAGATGCTAGATGGGGGAATTGAAAATATTACATTTTTATAAAGAAATA
Organism: Glis glis; assembly: GCA_004027185.1. Taxonomy (NCBI): domain Eukaryota; kingdom Metazoa; phylum Chordata; class Mammalia; order Rodentia; family Gliridae; genus Glis; species Glis glis. Next base: position 58,954 of record PVJS01005096.1, read on the forward strand.
CAATAAAAACTGGAAAACTAAGAAAAATAATATATGCCTTAAAACATTTTAATGCAGGATGAACAAAGTATTATCCAACAAAATATTTCAAATGTACACCAAAAATATTTTGTCTCCATAGAAAAATGCACAGTCAGCCGGGCGTGTTGGCACATGCTTGTAATCCCAGTACTTTGGGAGGCGGAGACCGGAGGATCCAGGTTCGTAGCCAGCCTCAGCTCTCTCTCTCTCTCTCTCTCTCTCTCTCTCCCTGTCCCTCTCTCTCTACTTAGTGAGGCCCTCTGCAACTTTGTGAGACCCGGTTTCAAAATAAAGTATAAAAAATAGGGCCGGGGGTGTAGCGCGGAGGTAGAATGCCCCTGGGTTCAATCCCCGGTAACGCAAAAAATAAAAAAAAATAAAAATGCATAGTCACATAAAACAGAATTCTCAACCAATTTCATAAAGTTCATAGACCCACATTTTTGATATTTATGATCCCATTAATTCATGAACCCTAGTTTATTTATCTTTTATTATATTATGTATTGTGTGCTGCACAAGAATTAAAAAATAATTAATGAAACTCTACTGTGGCATGCTGTCTTGAAGGTATTTTTTCACTACTGCCAACTGGTTGAACTGAATAATAAAGTGATGCGAGGAAGCCAAGCATCTTGAAAAAGGGGTAAGAAGCGATGCCAATGTATAAAAGCATTTCAAGCAAGATTGTAATTTCAGCAAAAATAGAAGTCAATTGACCAATGGCACATACCAGGGAGCCCAGACACACTCTAGCAACATTTGAAAACTTGCATAAGGTGTGTAGCAGGTATCCAACAACACATTTACCTTCCGAAAAACCACTGTTATTCTCTTAATTGAATAAATGAAATTGAATAAATAGAATTCTCTTAATTGAATAGTTGTCCTTTCCTAACAATATGCCATACATGTATCAGATTATTTACATGTGCACATTTATTTCTGGGCTCTTTTTCTTCCAATGAGAATATGTCTGTCTTTATACCATTATTGTACTTTGCTACTTATTCTTACTTCAAGAGGCAACTATTACCTGGCAGTATATTTATTGTCTTGGTCTTTCCCCAAGCTATCTTAATTGTGTGCCATTTATTATAAAATTTATAATGATTTTTAAAGACCCCCAAAATCTGTATTGGAATATGTATTAGAAATGTTTTATTAATCATTTGGACTGTTTTATGATCTATTGAAGAAGACTGACTGTGTATATCATTAAGGCTTTTGAACGTGGAGTATCTCTTTATTTTCTTAGATATTCTCTAATGCCCTGTTTTACAGTTTCAGTATCTATTATAAAAAAATTCTGCACATCATTCGCTAAATTTATTTCCAAATAAAATTCAGTTGTATTTCTATTATAAATTATATCTTATAATCTGTGGTTGAAATGTTTGTTGCCGATATTCAGAAATAAAATTGGCATTTTAAATCTTATAGCCAGTGAAATTTCTAATACCCTCAATTATTTATAGTAAATTGTCAGGATATCTATGTTTCCATGTAGAAAACCATAATGACAAATGATGGTAGTTTTATTTTTCTCTTTCCATTTCTTATGTATTTTTTGCATTTTATTTTCTTTTTGTGCCATATAAAGCCTTCAGTGAAAAATTGAAGAGGAGATAAAGAATATTTTAGTATTTATTCACCTTCCCTTTTAAAAGGAATGATTGTAACATTTACTCATTTACGTGATTGATTATTCATATTTAAAATTCTATAGATACTATTTTTCAAGTTAAAAGTTTCCTGGGACGGTGAGGTAGCTCAGTGGTAGAGCACTTGCCTTCCATCTACAAGGCCCTGGGTACAATCCCCCGTACCACAAATAAGATAATAAAATAAAAGTTGCCTTTTATTTATTCATTTACAATTAATTTATTTATTGTCTCATGTATGATGAATGATTCCTGATGCCTAGAAATATTAATAAACATAATATACAAGATTCCTGTTCCATGAAACTTAAATACTGGAGAAACTTAAATCCTTATTCACTAATATTTTTGTCTGTTTTTCTTAATTATGAATATATATTCAGTTTTGTATGTGTTGAGGTTATCACATTTTTCTCTTTTAATCTCTTAACACAGCTGATATTTAAAAATATGTACTTTATGATATACCTAAGAAAATCCCAATTTAATCCCAATTAAATTTTTTTTTCCCGGTACTGGGGATTGAACACAGGGGTGTTCTACCTCCGCGCTACGCCCCCGGCCCTATTTTTTTTTGCTTTATTTTTGAAACCGGGTCTCACGAAATTGTGGAGGGCCTCACTAGGTAGAGAGAGAGAGAGAGAGTATGAGAGAGAGGGAGAGAGGAGAGAGTCTCTGCCTCCCAAAGTACTGGGATTACAAACGTGTGCCACCACGCCCGGCTCCAATTAAATTTTTTAAAAAATACACTGCAGTGTTCAATTTGCTAATTCAGTAGAATGGAGAAAACAATACCAGTAAACCTGTCTAGATAGCCAGCAGGGAATCACAGAGGTATTTTCCTTCATCCTTTAAATACAGACCAAAATCTGTTGGTATCACATGACGTTGGTTTTATGCTCAGGTTTGATGTGTGTATATACTGTATGTAATTTTTGTCATTTAGAAATTACAAACCTCTGGATGTCTGAAACAATATCAAAGATTTCAGAAATATCAACTTCATTAAAGCTTTTTTCATTGACCTGATCATGAGTTATTGAGCTAGGATAACCCTAAATATATAAGGACTTTTCTACCCTGCTTTCTACCTCTTATTCATGAAGAAAGGGAGCTATCATTAGTAGTCACTTACCAATTTGTGTTATTGGAAGTTTTACTGCATTTACTTAGGATACTTTCAACTGTATTCTAAAATATCCTAAGTAAATCTTTATTATTATTCTCATATTCTTTCTCACATTCTGGTAATTGAGATTACATTAACCTTATGGGAAAAAATGAGGAGTGTTCATTTTGTATTTTGGGGTGGAAAGCTGATGTAAGACTCAATTGATATGTGCTTTGAAAATTTTGTGTATGACTTCTAAGATCTGAGTGTGTGGTATTTTTTAGAAAAAATATAGTTTCATTGTAATTAGGATAATATCATTAATTTTGGCCTTCCATTTCTTGTGTCATATTTATGCAAATTTGATTTTTGATAAATATTATTTTATCTATTTTCTCAAATTTATTCTCATAAATTGTTTATAACATTCTTCTTTTTATTTATAAAGCTGCTGACTTGTGAATTCTTCTCACTTTCCCTTGGTTGCTGTTATCAGAGATTTGTCCCTTGGTTTTAGTCTTGTCAAAAAAAAAAAAACCTGTTGACCTTGATAATCCTTTGTGTGTTTTAAAAACTACATATTTCTTTGATTTCTGATTTTATCTGTATTATTTTGAGGTTTTAAAAATTTATTTATTCATTTTATGCTACTATCAATTTCCATTCTGTTACACCAGCCAGAAACTTCAAGTTATCTCTGACTCCTCCTCATTATCCCTGTGTACATTTTTATCTCATAAACATTTCTCAAATGTAGGTACTCATACGAAAGGAAACTCATTCATTCTGCTGCTTTGCACTGGGTTCTCTTTTTTCTTATTCATATTATTAACTTCTCTTCAAATTTTTATTTTTATTTTTTGCTTCAATTAATTCATTTTGTTGTTTTTATCATACAAATGATCCAATCTCAGTATAATTTATTTCAAATACAGAAAAGCATTAAGAAAAATAAAAATTGCTTGAGAACCACTATTCAGAGATAACAATTGCTTTCTTTTATTTATAATTTTATTGGTGCATTGTAGTCTCACATCATAACATAGTTCAGAGTGACCGTGGCATACATGCACACAGTATGTGGTGAGCTTCCCCTGGCTCCTTTCCCACTCCCTCCCCTTCCCCATACATGATACTGAGATTGGCATTGGTATGACGGCACATGTTCATAACATCAATTGAATTTTTAAACTTCTCCTGGCACCTAAACCTTTTCTTCCAAGCATTTATCCTAGTTGTAATTTATCATTCTTTTGTTAATTATTTGATCAACGTTCTCTCACTTGACTTAAATCTTCAGGGACACAGGAACCCACTTGCTCAGCAGCGTGATCCCAGGTGTGGGTAATTAATAATTCTACCTTGAATGAATACATAAATAAAAATATGGGCAAATAAATTGAACTACAGAATGAAATTATATAGACTAAGATTTGTGTCTACAAGCTACATTTTAATTCAGATCAGTCAAAAAGTAGTGCATTAGAAAGTAGTGTATTAGCCAGTTGGCAGAAATATTGTAGAGAAGATTTAATAAGCAGGTAAGGAATACACTGGTGTGTTTTATGATTACCTCTGTTTGAGCAATTTGAATTAGGAATAATCAAAATAATTCTAAAGGAAAGGGAAATAGAAACATTTGCAGGCTTGAGAGAGGCTCAATGCATTCCACCCAGAGTGCTTGGCATGCTGTGTATTTTGCCCTTTTCTTGATAAAATAATTATATCCCTTTCATATGTGTTGAATGAAGTGTGTAATCCCTTAGTGTGACCTATTAATTTAAAGTGCTATTTTATTTTCTTTCTGATTTAAGTGCTATAATCATTAGAAGTAGATGACAAGTGATAAATTGTTGACGTTACCTATATAGCTTTGCTGAGCATTCTCAAAAAAGCAAAGAAAAAGGAAGAGAGAAAGAAAAATAAATGCCATTGAAAGTGTCAAAACTGATACCTGATACAACCAGAAAACTAAACAGAACCTACTAGATCAAAATAGAAGAGATTATTTTATTTATGTTATTGTTGGTATTATTAATATGATTCATCTTTCCAGCACCCTTAGGATGGTCAAAAAATGAAATCAAGAATAAGAATCATAGTCAAGTGCATGTTGAAGAGTAGGACTCATGGGCAATGTTTAGAAAATCTCAAGATGGTTGTTTTGACTTCATGTTTTGTGTCATAGCCTTTGAGAAGTGTTCAAACTCTCATCAGCAACATGCTACAAGTGAAATAAACTCCTGCGTTTAAACTATTCTGAAGAGAGTACTTTCCTCAGGTTGCTTCTCTAAGAAAAATCAATAAACCCTTTTATCAATGTGAGTTAAACTATTTTCATAATAGAGTTTGAAGAAAAATTTCTGTCTGAAGAAATATTGTTCTCCCTTTTATTTTTTTCTCTTCTGAAAGAATTTGAAATCACATATATTGGTTCCTTGCACATCAGTGAGAGTGCTTTTCATACCAAATGTCAGTCCCTTGAACTAGGGGTAAAACAGGCCAACATAGCGATACAATTTATCTACAAAAAGAGGTAAGGAATATATACTCATATAGTCAGATGATAGGCAAGTTGGGACAATAACACTTTTAACAGCAGAGAATGTGATTTCATTTCGTAAATATAATTCTATATTCCTAATATAGAAATTACTGTTTTAAAGGGGAAGTTATCGTTGTATTTTGTGTTCTCATTAAAAATATGACCATGTAAACAATTACAATAATATTATTTTTTGAAGAATAGAGAAGAACACTCAACAAAAAGAGATCATTGTGAAGATAGAACTGTTTAATGTATTATGGGATAGCTTCATAAATTATTGGCTTAAGGGGGGAACAATTCAAAGATATTCAGATAGGTTTTTTAGTTTGAGTCTAAGTATGAGCCTGGAATCCACATCTCTAGAAAAACTAGTACCAAATACCAACATATATACTTTAAATTGATTGTTTGTTCCATTAGAATGTAAACTTAATGAGAACGCAGATGGGGAATGATAAATTTTATGCTATCTTTCCAATTTCTCACACATATTTCTGAACAAAAAAATATTAAATAAACTAATAAACCTCAGTTACCTAATATTTATCAGAACCTTATTGATTAAAAACTCTAATCAACAAAAGTATATAATTAGTTACAATTTTGTTTCATTCATTTGCAAGTCAATTGTGTAATTTTGTATATTATGTATAAATCAGAAACTAAATCTAGAAATCATAGGAATGTTTAGCTGTCTTCCTATATAGATATAAGGACAAACAACTCATAAATGTATTCGATTTTAATTACCCCAAGAAGCCACTTCCTCTGGTTAGACGTGACATAAAACAAATTCTATTATTATAAATATAATGATAGTAGCTGATTTTTTAAAGAATTTTGTATGTTTCTTTTAGAACTTTATATCTATCACTTTAATGTAGTACTCATACAACTATAATAGTTTGGTAATATAATTTCCATGTGACAGGTAAGAAAACTAAGATACAGATGACAGTAAAATTAACTATAGTCACTAGCTATTTGGTAACTAATCTAGGGCTTAAACACAGAGTTATGGATTCCAAAGACTATACTTTGCATTATTGTAAGATTGTTTTCTAACTAATGATGATGACAATGATGATGATGACAAGAATAGTGATAAGTAATTAACATTTATTATTTTTTGTTTGAGAGGAAACTTGCAAAGTGCTAAATGTTTTTATTATTTTTGTCTATTATATATATATATTTTTTATTGGTGCATTGTAATTATACATTTAATAGGTGTTAGGCTATAAGAGTCATACATGCACACATTGCCCGATTTGCCCTCCCTCAAATCCCACCCCGTTCCCTCCCTTTAGTGCTTTGCACAGTGATTTGAGTTTTATAAGTTTGGATGTATACCTCCTGCGTTTTAGTGTGTTACCCTCCACCCCCCTCCCAA
>PVJS01005097.1:0-65697 GCA_004027185.1 Glis glis
CGGGTTGGAGAGGTCACTCTGGTAACAGTGAGGAGAAATGTGAAAGGAGAGAGTGAGATGTCAGCACAGCTGTCTGACTGGTGTGCCAAAATCAGCTTAAGTAATTCCATGCAAATTCTATTCATTAGCTCTCCTTGACCATGTAAAACATTTTGGCAGCCACCACCCTGGCCAGAGTGGATGATGCTCTGATTGGAGGGTCTATTGCTATGGCCTTTGGCAGAGTTGCCCTGTAATTTTTATTGTTGTAGAACTGCTTCTTAAAAGTGGTCCAGTCCATGTGGTTGGCATCAAGGGAAACTGGGAAAAAATACCTGCATGCATCCATTTCACAACCAACTAATGAATGAATGAGTTTAGCGTCCCTTTGACTGAATAACTTGAGAGATTAAGGACTGATTGTGTGTGCACTGTGTGTGGGTTTTGTAATCCCTCAACTTGTTGATATACATACAAGATGGGGAGTCACACAGCATGACAGAACAAGAGGATCTTCAACATTATCTAACCCACTTTCATGGGTACTCTGAGACATGGCACACATCTCTATCACAGATGCTCAGCAAAGGAATATAGGCATTATGTACTAATGGCACTTCCGTCCCTACATCATTTACATTGATTAAAAAGTCAATTCTATTTTAATATTTTTCATTACTTCTTTCTGCCTACTTTGTAAAAAAATCCAATTTTAACTCAATGGATTGGAAAGTAGACTCTCTTTTAGTAATAACATGATACATTGCAAAGTGAGTTGGGCACTTAACTGACAGTCAAAATTTAAGAGTTTGTTCTGCCAATTCTTACATATGTTGTCTGGATCATTTGAGCCTGACTTTACCCATCGGGACACTGGATGCTTGGGCCATCCAACATGGCAAATAAATTTCCTTTCCTGAGTCAATTTCAGGAGGTTGGTGGTAATTTCCAAGAGTGGTGATTCTCAATCCCCAGAGGAGTCTTTTCAGACATCATTTTCCTAGTCACCTCCCCGCCTCATGTAGCTTTAATGCCATAGAAGTACTGGATATCTATATGTGTACTATGATACTTTGGAGACTACAAACCATTGTACTATCTAAAATCTCTTCATCCTTCAACAGCCAAGTTTTGGCCCCTTGGGTGCTCTATTGCTGATTGGGAATGTATGGCTGAGAGAGCTCATCCAATAGGGACTGTGAGGCCCTGGTCATGTACAGCAAGGATGTGGGCTGGTGATGCTGTTACATGCATGGAAAAGTGGAGCAATAAGATGGGAACTTTGTATTGGACTAGAAGGTCTGTAATATCCCTTACCGCTTGAACATTCTGAGATTTCATGTTCAATGTGGATAGAAACTATATCTACCAAGCTGGAATCAATTAGTTATGATTATTATGGATAATTTGTTGGGGTATTGATTAGGTATTGATATAACTTTCAAGCCTGAAAAAAATCTCAGGTAATGAATTTAGTAACCACAGCACACAGACCATATTTGTGGAACATCTTCTTTGTAATCCTTAATGCTTCCTGGGTAATTAAGACGTTCCCCTAAGATATGCCTACATGACATTGCAACATGTCTGAAATTATTCATTTTTGTTCTTGCAGATTTCTCAAGATAAGAGACAGAAATATGTGTTTCTCAATGGAATAATATCCAATGATTTCTCAAAAGAACTTGAGCTTGATCGAATGGGGGCTCTATAATGACGATGTATGTTAATAACCCTGCACCCTTCTGTTCCGAACACTTACTGTGCTCAAATCTTACTTTGTACTAGGAATTACATGAGTTGGTAGGGTTGAAAGATTACAAAGACAAGGTATTCACTCTAAAGGAGCTTGTAGTCTTACAGAAGCTGTCAGCAGAATGTCTGGGCCTCGTCAAGCTATGACTAAAATGAGGTCACATTCCTTTGATACCTGTTGCTATTGATTTTGAGCCTTCCAGAGCTTCAAGGGCCATCATGTTCTCAAAGTTCCTTTGGATACTGGCTCAAGTGTGTAAATGAACAGGCCCCTATTGTGGACCTGTTTTGGTCTCTGCATGTTGTGGAGCTTCCATTATTGCAGTCATTGCTCCATTGGGCATGCCCATCCTCAGCTCCTGTTCACCGCTGCTGTCCTCAGGAGGGGGCCCTACTTTCTCTCTTATTTTCCCCCATTAGGAGCAGGCTTTTCTGTGAATTTATCGCAGTACACTTGAGGCCAGCTTGCAATTTTTGAACACAACTGAATATTGGGGATTATAGGAGGTAAATACAAACAAAGAATATTTTAAAAACTGCTGTTTCATATGTCAGCTTTTAGGAACCACAGGTCCAGACCTTCCCTCCACAGGCCTCTTCATGCTCATTGCCCAGCCTATCTATCTTAAAGAGGCCATTTTACTTTCTTTATGGTAATCCCTTTGTGCTACAGTATGTCTCTCTCACCACAATCTAGACCTCGACTTATGAAGGCACAGGATGAGAATAGAATTTTATTCCCCTCTCCCCCTGCCACTCCTACCAGACTTGTCTTGCTTCCTTAGTCCTTGTATGATGCCCTCAGTTTATCTGCTTTTGAGGATAATGTTCAGCAGAAACATCTGTTCTTTTCAGGCCAAGCTCTGCCCCTGAGCCTGTGATTTCCCAAAGGAAGGCCACCATATTGGAATGCAATATTTTACCACCATTTCATAAAGGTTGTTGTTTATCTTGAATAACATCATAATTTAGTTCAAGATGACTTAAAAATAGCCAATCTGATCTTAACTACAGCTTGAAGTAAAGGCAGGGTCTTTACCATTTTTCCTGAAGTATTTTAGGTTTACACTCTTAATCTCTTGTGAAAAAAGTATAGAAAACACACATCCACACATACATATTCTCTCTCTTTTTCTTTCTACCGCCCTCCCCCAAGAACAAGCAATAATATACAATCATAGGGAAGAGTAAAACCATTTGGAGAAGAAGGCTTTCTCCAAGGAAGCTACAAAGTTTGCAGAGATATAGCTATCCTAAAACAAATATCCAACATATATACTGAAGAAAATTCTTCACTTTAGTATAAACATTTACATCCAGATTAATGGTGACTTCATTTTTCCTTAGATATAGTGACTAGGTACATTGCTTTACATCTGGGTAATTAAAGGGCCCACTGGATTAATCTTTCAAGAACAAAGGACAAATAGTGTGACCCAAAGGTAAATTTGGTCCTTTAGTTCCTAGAAGATAAAAACTACTGGCAATATTTAGATGATTTTATATTTTCAGTTTCAAGACCTATAGAAAATATCATAGTGTCCAGTTAAGTGAGATCACTATATTACATTAGATCAGGTGTTTACATGTTCTGTAAAGGACCAGATAGTAAATGCTTTAGGCTTGATGAGCCATATGATCTTCGTCCAGCTATTCAACTTTGCCACTGGAGTGAAAAAGTGGTCCTAGACAATATGGTCATTACATGTCAAACATGGCTATGTTTGAATAAAATTTTATTTATAAACACTGAAATCTGAATTTTGCATCATTTTCACATGTCACAAAGTATTACTCTTAGTTTCCCCAGCCACTTAAAAATGTAAAAACCAGTCTTAACTTGTGGGTCAGGTACAAATAGGTGACAGGTTGGATTTGTCTCCTCGGGGTATAGTTTTCTGACCCCTGAACTGGGGCCCTGAATTACATTATAAAATTATATATTCACATTAAGTTTTATGGTAAGCCTTAAAATAGAGGAAAACTCAAAGCACTCTGGGACTATGCAGAGCCCATAAAACCAACCTGGAGGAAACTCCATTGCTTTAGACTTTGTGTGTGAATTTAAATGCATCAATTCTATCCAAGAGCATCCCTGAGTCTTTCACGGTTTCAGTGTGTTTGCTCTTGGAAAAAGATGACTTCCTACATGTCAAGGAGAGAGAGAGAGAGAGAGAGAGAGAGAGAGAGAGAGAGAGAAGGATCTTGGAAGGCTCTGGCTATCCAAACTCAAATGTGAAAGACAGTTTTCATGAAGTAGGCAGAAATAAGGCAGAAGCATATGGTTTAAATTGTACTTAACAGAGACATGTGTTTTGATCTTGCCGTTCTGAGAAGTGTGACCAGTTGTCCTAATGGGTAGTGAGTATTCCCAGGGCTGGGCCCGCAGAAACCTGGCTGAGTGGGTGCAGGTGTGTGCAAAGGACATTCCGAATCTGGATAGCCCATGTGTGTGCAGGCACATGTACGTGTCATGGGGAGATGGCTAACACTTGCTAATCATTTGCTTTTGGTAAAATATTCTTCTTTCACTTCCACCTGTCAAAGCTCATTCCTTTATCAAGGTTTAAATCAGATGTCATGTCTGCTGAGAAGCCAGCCCCTATTCCCAGCCACCCTTCCTCCTCTCCCACTCCCTTGTCAGAGGTAGACTTTCTTTGTTCACTCCTATGAGTCCAACTTACATTATGGTTGCATCTCACCAGACTGGGCTCTTGAGGTAAGAATAATTTATTTTTTTCCCTCTTTATGTGGACTTTGTCTCATCTAGTACTTAGTACAGGGCACGAGCTAAAAAGCAATTTGCTGAACGAGGCGACATGAGCTATATAAGGTAGTGACCATGGCTAAATGATAATGCTTTGATGTTAAACACCTCCCCTGTGTTCAGGAAGGCTCTTTTGGACATTTCATGTTTCTTTGATTGAGGGGAGTGTCCCTTCTACACTCACAAAGTCTCCTTCTTCCCATCTGAGAGTTTAAAGAGAATCCTGATTCCTGGTTGTGCTAACTGGTCTTCCTTTTGGTAGATGGTCACTAACCTAGTGTCTTTAAACCTAACTCATACACCAGCCTCCATACCTGCCTAGCTTGACATATGACTCACCAGAGCTCGGGCCAAAGTGTTGTCAGGATAAAGTCCCGTTTCTGTGAATATGGACTCAGGTGTAGGGTGGGAAATGGGGAGGCAGAAAGATTTCCAATGCAGGCTTTGGAAGCTGGCTGGCTAGTGCACTTGGAGCAAGACCTTGAGCCAGATACCGTCCCAGGCCACCTCATCCGACCACTACGCTGTTCAAATGGGAAGGCCAGTGCCCAGAGGGGATGTGTCTGGCTCCAACTCAGATGGTGGAATACTGTCAGAGCTGGCTTTCAATTAACCCCTTTGTTTCCAGTCTAAGGTAATTTAAAATTACCCATTTAATTAATTAATTGAATAAATAACCAAACATTACGGAAGCCTGCCATCCACTGGGACTTCTGCCGGGCACAGGGAGACCTGAGATGACTCAGGCATGCTTCCTGTCCTCTTGGATCCTGCAGCCCAGTGGAGGTAGACTGTGGCAGTCAGGGTGCTGGGATTTGGGTGTGAACCCCACTTCTGTCTTTTTCTGACTGTGGGAACTTGAAAAATGAAAGGCTTAGGCCTACCTCATAAAGGTTTCGTGACGCTCTCATGAGGTAATTCATATAAAATCCTTAACATATTCCCGAATGCAGTAAATGCTCACTGATGGGCAGCTACAGGTGTTGTGATGGAGGCGCTCAGCCCATGGTCCAGCCAGCCTTCTCAGCACCACATCCATGTAGGAAAGCCCCAAAATTGAGAGAATATGACCTCCAGAGAGAAGTGCAAGACTTGCTCCTTTCCTGCAGTTAGGGTCAATACTCATCTGTTGACTGAAAAGCAAAAGGCCATTTCCTGCCTCTTTCTAGAACTGAGGGTGAGGAGGAGTGAAGGAGAGGGATCAGATGAGAAAGACTTTCATCTGTGTGGGGACCGTCACTTCAGTCCTACCACTTGGGCTCCTGACTTCCCAGTGAGCCATCCTTCCTTGTGCAGAGACCAGCTTCACTTCCGCAGCCCACTGTGGTCCTGTCCCGCCCCGATGTGGCCACCTGGGGGCTCCCTTATTGCTGGGCACTCCCTGGCTGCCTCCCTGACTGGCTGGCACAAGCGGGCCACTGCCTCCCAGGCACTTTTCCGATCTCATTTGTGGACAGAGTCCCATGGGGTGCAACTCACCCTGGTTTCATGCGGTGTTGCAATCGAAACTATTGACTCTCAGAATGGAATATAATTAAGGCTGGGTTAATAAAGCGGGTTCCACTCGTAGCCAGCAAAGGGTGTCATGTTTCTCCTTGCAGCTTTAGGCAAGGAGACTTAATCTCTAGCTTTGTCAGGGCAGACTGAATCAGAGGTGTGTCATCGAGCGAGCGGAAAGCCTCTTGTTTTACTTGTTGCAGTCACTGCACGGCCAGCCTGGTCGCTGTGGGTTTGTACTGAGTGCAGGGAGTGAGGCCCATGGCAGGCCTCCTTCGGGAAGGACTGAGAGGCCATATCCTGGAGATTATGGGAGGAATTGAGGCTTTTGCTCTATGCTGGGTCCTGAGACTGATCCAGGAGAAGGTACCCCACATGCACAGGAGTTGTTGGGGGCACAGAATCGGAAGTCTGTGAAAAAACGGAGTGCTGTTTTAGACGCCGGGGCTCGAGGGCAGCAGGAAGCTCCTCAGCCTTTCTCCGTGTTTGAGTCCTTCTGTCCTCTTTTCTTCTTGCACATTTGACTACTCATTCTTCAGCACCCAATGTGGCAGGCCTCCCTGACATCTCCAAGCAGAGATTCTTAATGCTCACTAGCACCCCTTTAGCCCTGAAGACCACTGTATCACCAATATTGAATGATAATGACCACTGATTTTGTCTATTAGGGTTTAGACACTGTGCTGGGCACGTTTATATGATCTGATCCAATCATCTAGGCCATCTCTTATGTTATACACGAGGAAACTGAGCCTCAAAGGGGGGTGAGTAAGTTTCCCAAAGACATATAGTGAATTCGTTCATCCAACAGAAAGTTTTTCAATACCTGTCACATGCCAGGCACTGTATTGGGCCCTGGAGGTTCATCCCTGAGTAGACAGAAATATCCGTCCTCATAGAATTGGTATTCTAGTATCTATGTGTGCGCATGTGTATAAACAATAAATAGGTAAATTACATAATATGTTAGAAGGAGATGAAAAGAATAGCATAAGAAAAATGCAAACATGAGGCTGAGCTGGAATTTGAACCCAGATCTCCTTTATGCCCGGCGTTCTCCTAACCACTCAGTTATTTGCCTCCGGATTTTGGACCTTGTAATTATCTATTTACTTCCCAGCCGCTTCCTTCTAGACTGTAAACTTCTCTGGGGCAGGACCTTTCCTTAATCAGTTCCCTATCCTGGCGCACGGCTCGGTGCATGGCACGGAGTCAGCATTCAATGAATGTTTGTGCAACATGTGAATGACTGAGTGACCATACAATGACACAGAGCCTACCGGAAAGCAGTAATTTCCCAGGAGTCCGGCTGGTCCTGGAGGCTGGGCTCCTCTACAAACATGTCCTGTTCCTCCAGGCAAGTGTTGGAGCCTATAAAATCTGCAGAATAAGAAAAAATAATGACTGTTTTTGACTTCCTCATAGATGGGTCATGAGGATTAATGAGACGGTGTGCGGTCAAAGGCTTCAGCTCTTTGAAGACAAGGGCTCGTGTTATTTGCAGTCGTGTGCTTGCTGTTCAAAATTCTGTCCAGGATGGACATCGTGTTTTCAGGAGTGACTGGTCCCAGAAAAATAAAATGAACTTTGTCTGTCTGTCTCCCTCCCTCCCTCCCTCCCTAACTCCTTCCTTCCCTTCTTTCTAGATTGAATTAAGGGGTGTTCTACCTCGGAGCTACAACTCCAGCCCTTTTTATGTTTTTATTTTTTATTTTAAAATAGGGTCTCACTAAGTTGCTGAGGCTGGCCTCCAACCTACAATTCTCCTGTCTCAGCCTCCCAAGTACTGGGATTATAGGTGTGTGCCACCATGCCCGGCTAAGACTTAAGTAGGTTTTATAAGCCGCCCTCTCTCAGGCTGTGGGCCTGGGTGAAGATCCACTACCATTTAGAGCAACCGTGAAAACATATTTCTATCTCTTTGACAAAGTCGGTCTCTTAATCACTTCCAAGTCAAGTGTCTGTGGGTGTTTCTTTCCCATTGTGGAGGTGAAAATGCTGGTTTTTGAGAGCAAAGTCTCATTTGTTGGCTCCGAAAGGGCAGTTACTGGAATGCTTGTTGGCTAGATGCCAAATAGAAGTCACCAAGAAAAGTGGCCTCGGATCCATGATCCCTAGAAAAAAAGGACTCTCTACCCTTGGACAGTGGGGTCAGAAAATGGGAAATCCCGGGCACGTCACAATAACATGAAAACCAAACAGGAAGGTTTTGTTTAATCCTCTTTCTTTGTTGACGACTCAGCACCCCAAACCTGTTCAGTCACTCCTCCACTCCGAGCGCAGGAGGAGGCTCTCTGTGTTTTCCCGTTCACCTGGTGCTCTGTCCTTAAGCATAATGAACTTGGTTAACTGAAAGCATTGCCAAGATCTGTTTGACGTTGGCAAATAGGTCAGCGCTGTAGCATTTGCTCTATATGGACGATGTGCATTCTCAAGAGTGGAGCGCTGTTTCCTGGTGGGGAAAATCCCCTGTCATTACTCAGCAAAGACAGGTAATAATAGTTTGGATTTCTCCAGTATCCCTTCTCTAAGAGTTCAAAGGTCTCTCCTCTACTTTATCTCGGCCATCTCTCTAGCTCTGTTGTGAAGACAGGAAAGTTGTTATCTTCCATGTTTGGAAAAGAGACAACTGAGGTACATCTTGTTCAGTGGCCCCACTTGGTGTTGACATGACTTGGCTCAAGTTCAAGGCTCAAGTTCAAGGCTCTAGTTGGTTATGACAACCCATCACTTTAGGACTAGGCACTCAAGACCTGTTTTCTACCAGGCAGGTCCATGCTGGTCGCCATCTATATGGTAGCTGATTTAGTTCATCAAATAAATTAATCTTACAAGGTAAGCATTACTGTTGCCATTTGCTAGTTTGAATAGTTTGTCTAAATTGTAAGTGACTCGCCTGACCAGTACTTATATACTGTTGAATCCAAGTGCAGTGTCTTTGCATATGCAGAGAGGCCCCCTTCACCTGTAGAAAGGTAGGGCTGGATTTGCTCTCCTGGAACTATCCTGTGTCTGGAATTATTAGTTGAGATGTCATTGTCTCAGGCAGCTAATCGGACATATGTTTATATAAATGTTTGCCCAGCATTTATTTTAGTTGCGGAGGAGAGAAATTGATTTTATATTAAATCGAATTCCTTCTACTTGGTGTTTATATTTAAAATGAGGGATTCGTTACATGCACTGACTCTAATGTAACATTTCAGTGTATTTGGAACAGCTGTCGAGTTCAAGGTTTTTTCTTTTTTATCATTCATAATTGGATAGTGTAAGTCGCTCATACTCAGAAAGTAATTTCCAAGAATCTAGTCCTATTCAAAAGGAGTGTAAAAAATTCTTTTCCTGGCTTACCTTTTAGCCAAACTGTCTCACTTTTTTTCTCCTGCTGTTTTTGTTGTTGTTTGTTTGTTTTTGGTTGCTTTTGCTTTTTGGTATGGTTCTGTGAACCAGACAACTTCTTGCAGAGCCCATTAAAGGGATTGCATTTAAAATATTATGCAAAGTCACCCATGGTCAGTAAACAGCATGGCCCCAGCATTGATTTAGACAATCAGCTGGCTGGTTTTAGGGTTGGTGGCCAAGCCATCCTTGTACAGAGAAGTCTCCAGAATGAAATTAACCAACAGAACTGGGGTGATCCCAGTGAGTCACCTATTTGGGGGTGCTCTCTATCCCAATGAGAGTAGAACTAGGTTCAATGATATCAGTTATGCAAGTGCAAACCTGAGTTAACTGCCACTATATTCTGATTTATTCCTGTGATATTTTAAAATATGGGGGAATAAAATAGACCAATTTAAGCCGGGCGTGGTGGCACATGCTTGTAATCCCAGTACTTTGGGAGGCGGAGACCGGAGGATCCGGGTTCGCGGCCAGCCTCAGCTCTCTCTCTCTCTCCTTGTCTCTCTCTCTCTCTCTCTCTCTCTCTCCTTAGTGAGGCCCTCCGCAACTTCGTGAGACCCGGTTTCAAAATAAAGCATAAAAAATAGGGCTGGGGGTGTAGCGCAGAGGTAGAATGCCCCTGCGTTCAGTCCCCGGTACCGCAAAAAAAAAAAAAAAAATAGACCGATTTATGCTATGTGCATGTATGAATATATCCCAATGAATCCCACTATTATGTATAATTATAATGCACCAATAAAAATGATTTAAAAGGTACTAACTCAATTGCTTTAAAAATGAAATTTGTGAGCCGGGCGTGGTGGCGCACGCTTGTAATCCCAGTACTTTGGGAGGCGGAGACCGGAGGATCTGGGTTCGTGGCCAACCTCAGCGTGCATGCACGCGCGATCGAGCTCTCTCTCTCTCTCTCTCTCTCTCTCTCTCCTCTTTCCTCTCTCTCTCTCTCTCTCTGTCTCTCTCTCTCTCTACCTAGTGAGGCCCTCCGCAACTTCGTGAGACCCGGTTTCAAAAATAAAAGCATAAAAAAATAGGACCGGGGGTGTAGCGCGGAGGTAGAACGCCCCTGCGTTCAATCCCTGGTATTGCAAAAAAAAAAAAAAAAAAAAGAAATTTGTGGCAGAGAACTTCCAGTCGTATACATGTTCTGATCTATTCTTCTTTTTGAGCATCTAGGAGGACATTGTGTTCTAATCTTCTTGCAGTTAAATGGGCCGTTGACTGGTTCTGGTTCTGAATGGAACCATAATTTTTGGACAAAGTGTTTAAAAGTGAGGAAGCCCCCCCCCCATCCCTTGGTGATGCATTAGGATGGTAGTTTCACAGCAAGATGACTTGCTCCCCTGCCAGGATGGGTCCCTGAACAACCAGGTGTACCTGAGCCCTCTGCTGACCTGCATTAGATATATGCCATGACCAAAGAAGAATCCTTTGTGGTATTAAACCCCTGAGATTTGGGAGCTGTACTTGGCATCCTGATTAAATACAGCTCATATCCTGGTATACATACCTTTCTCTAACTAGATTTTGTATTCCTTTTATGACTTAAACCTCAGTTCCTCTGTTCTTTATTTGTAAAACTGAGGTGCTTCATGGAAGTCTAGGTTTGGCTCAGCACTTACTGCACTCTTCAGAGGGATGCTCACGGATTCTGGGAGGGTGAATGTTGCCAGCAGCCCATAGAGTATGGCTCGTCCTTGCTGACCTTCCCATTTGGGGCTTTGAGCATGGGAGAGAAAGGGAGAAATGAAGGTGAAAAAGAGCAATAAGAAGAAGGGGAGAGAATGGGACCCTCTGGGATAATGAATGTTCTAAAGTAATTAGAATTAGGTAAACAGGATACAAAGGGAACTAAAATCTTCTAGTCCCATCAAACAAGATCATCCATGGACTTAATAATACCTTCACCAGTTCACTCTTATCTTGCTGCTAAAGTCATCTGTACATTCCACACACAGTAAATCCTGTTCTGGACCTGAACTACAGGGATGGGAAGGACATATACTTTGGCCTCCAGTTACTGATATCATGGTAGAGGAAGCATTAACATAAATGAGCATTTTCAGTTCACTGAAGCAAAGAAAGCAATATAGAGCTGTACAGAGGCAAGAGTTACTAGCCAATGGTTGGGGGTCAGGGGTCACAGGGTGGGGTGGAAGTTGCTTCCAGGGCAATACTGTCACTGGGGACTGACCCAAGGCTCTGAAGTCCACAAACATCATCTATTGTTTCTCGATACCTTAGCAAACTCACTGTCCTGCTGAGTAAATTCTAATGCCTTACTCTAGTGATGTAGAAGCTGAATGTCAATGTCTGAATTTTATAAGATACAATAATGCCTTTCAGACACTGTATCAAGGAAATAACAGCAAAAATATATCATTACTCAGAATGGCCTTCTACTGAGGGTTATGGTGTGTCAAGCACTGTGCGCTTTCTATGCATTATGTCATTGAAGTCCATGACCAACTTGCAATCTTGGCATTTATTTCTGTTACAGTTACAGATATAAGGAAACTAGGTCTCCAAGAGGTTATGTTAGTTTTCTGAGGCCTCTAAGAAAATGGTGGTGTTGGTTTTGAATGTTGCCAAGTTTGATACCATAGGCCATGTTCCCATTTGGGGATTAGGTTGTAGTAACAGATTGGCAAAGAAAGGACATTAATTCTTGGTAGTGTCTTGGAGAACATGGAAGCAAAGCAAATGGCATTGGAGGGTTTGGAGAGACAGTGATTCCTGCTCCACAGTGGAATCTTCTCTCCAGAAACCAGGAGGCTGTTATTAAGTGTTGTCCACTAACTACAGAGGGTCAGTGTTGGCTCCTTGGGCAGGACTATACAACTCCAATTCTTATAGTTTCTTCCTTTAGGGTTTTTTTTCCATTAGATGAGCACACATCCTCTGGATCTTAACACTAGTTCAGAGATCAGAGTGTTGGAATGTTAACTCCCAACTCTGACACATGGGGCTGTGGCTACTGTACTTTATCAACAGAATTGAGGCAATAAATACCGTATGGGATACTTTTGGCTTACAAAAGCATACAAATCCCTTCCCTCCTCTTCAGTAGTTTATCTTCCAGAAGAACTACTTGCTGTGGATCAGTTTAGATCCTTCCCTTCACTGTATGATTGTGATGTACTCCTCTGCTTTAGTTAGAATGTAAATTAAGGCGGCTTGGGAAGATGGCAGTCTTTTACTGGGAGGACTTCTCTGGTTCCCTCTCTCAGGGACAACAGGTTCTGAAAGAGAACTCCTCCACACAGACCACAGTGCACAGAGCCCTGGGAGAGGCCAGAGTAACATGAGAAGGAACTCAGGGGGCCCCATAAACACACTGCTCCAAAGGATCTGGGGTAGGCTGCCCCAGAGATGGGTCATACGGTTAGACTTAGAAAGTTGAGCAAGACTTTTGCACAAAGAGAAGATGGGAAAGATATTCTTTGAGGAGGCACTGGAACGTGCAAAGCCCAAGGAAGACCTGGGTGTTTGGGGTAAGTTAGCAGATTCACGTGGCTGAAAGTCAGGGTGACTGGGGAGACTGGAAGCTGCTGGAGGCCAAAGGCTGTGTCCTCTTCCTGGTATTCAGCAAGGGTTGAAACGAAGCAAATGCTCAACTGTAATTTGTTGCATGAACTCTAGGTGGTTGGAAAAAAAAAAGGAAAAAAGTAATCCTGGAAAGACAGATACCCTTCCCTGAACCCTTCACACCCCTGTTAGACCCCAGTGGGATGGACCATGGATGCCAGCTATCTGCTCTCCATCTGCTTGCATAGACCGTCTCTAACAGAGTGGTCCTTTTCCCTCACTTCTCCTTTTTTTTTATAGTTCTTTCTGCCTACAACGTCAACACAGTCCATCTGTCTTTTTTGCCTTAGTTTCTTCACTTGTCTTGTTTTAATGGAAAAAGACCTAGGATTTGGAGTTGAAAGCCTCGACATCTAATCTTGGCTTCTGCTGCTTTCTAGCTGGGTAAACTTTTGCCATTCACTTGTTCACTTGATGCCTCAATTTCGTTATATATAAAATGGGAATAGTTATGCTCATCTTGCAGAAATATTATGTGGCTCAAATGCACTATGCCAGTGTTTCTCATTGTATCTTCTAAAGATTTTTAGTAGGTGTTGTAAGAAGGTGAAAGAAACATCCATCCTGTGGCCATACAAGTGTGGGTAAGTGTGGGTTGAATAAAATGTATACAGTTCTGAGACCTTTAATATGATAATGTATCTTATGGTCACCGAAAAGGGAGAACGATGAGTGGGGGTATCAAATGCAGTCCTTGGGTACCAGGATCTGTTCATTGCCTACCCCTTCCCACTTTCTTCTCTGCTATAAGAACTCTGACTTCTGTATGGCATCAGCTATGCCTAGCCCCTCTGCATCTGGTCTATGGCAATTCAGGGCTCGGTGCTCTAATTCAGTTAGCTCTATTTGTGCAGAATGCAGACAGGTGATTTTGGAGCAGAGCCCTATGGGATGAGTAGGAGCTTCCATGAGGCACAGAGTGGAGGCAGGGAACTCCGTGCAGAAGGCACAAGGCTCAGCTTGTCACGGCTTGTGTGTGAGAAGAGGCCAGCTTACTCAGGCCTTTGTCCCAGGTCTGAGTAATGGGGCTTTGTGAAAGTCAAGGGTCAGAGGGAAACGAATAAATCATTAGCTTCCTATTCTCTAGGGACAGCGTTATTTGCTCACAAGAAGAGGCCCTGTGACCTCCCTCTGGTCTAATTGTGTGCTGTGTTTGGGGAAACAGGGCATTCCCCCTGCTGACCTCAAGGCACACCCTAATCCTCTTTACCTAAATGACACAGGGAGCAGCAGGGAGGAGCAGCTCCCCAACAATGGTCAAGGCGTTCTTTGAGCTTGACTCTTCCTCCTGGACACTCCCAGGCCCCACCCCTGGGAGGAGGCTGTGAGTGTCACCAGTGGGGCCCTAGAGCTGAAGCCTGACATTCGCAGCAGCAGCCACTACTTCCGCTGCATAGAAGCTGACAGCTTTGCAGAAAAATATAAACACAGCGGCAGGCGGGGGTGAAGAGTGCACCTATGAGACAGGTGCGAAGACAAGATCACACTAAAGGAATCTATGGTCTGCCCATACCCGGGGCAGGAGTGAAAGTACCTGGGTACTCTGGTGCACACTCGAGGGGACTCACTCTGCGTCTGGGACGTGCACCTTCAGATTCCAATCATCAAAGTTATTTTGGGGAATTTGTCCCAGATCACACAATTTTGGGTCAGGTGCCCTCCTCTGGGCTCACCTTACACTTCAGCACATGTCATTAACACTTCCCCGATTCTCTGGTCCCTTCACTAGACTGTGGACTCCCTTTACAATGAGGACCCGTGCCTCAGTTTCCCCAGTGCCACCTGGAAGAGGGCCCGATTAAGTGAAGGAGAACATTTATTTAAAATTTCAGTGGCACTCAGGCCTGACTTCCTATGTTTAATGTCATCGTTGCTGCTCTTCACATTCTTTTAATAGTCAAAAAATGACTATCATTTCATTTCTTTTATCTAGGATTAATAGGTCGGAAAGACCGGTTCCTTCATTAGAGATAAGCAAGGGCCGCCATGATGTTTTGTGTCTGTCAGAGCCCACATTGGAGAAGGTGATCAAATTAAACTAAATTTGGCCTGAGGATGCCCCCCTCCCCGTACTTGAGTCCTCCGGTAATAAAGCGCAACCTATCGTAGTACCCAAAGTAACTGAAAGCTAAACATAGGAGAGTATACTTTTGTAAC
The DNA here is from genome assembly GCA_004027185.1 of Glis glis. Lineage (NCBI taxonomy): Eukaryota > Metazoa > Chordata > Mammalia > Rodentia > Gliridae > Glis > Glis glis. Next base: position 15,143 of record PVJS01005097.1, read on the forward strand.
AAATACTGTAGTCGAATCTCAGCCAATCACAGGAGCTGAGCCTCAGTCAATCACAGGGGCCAGCCAATCAGATCATGTTCCAAGGAGGCAAATGCTAAGCTGTGGCCAATACAGCTCTCCCTGCACCTCACTTCTGTGCATAAATGCCGCCTACCGGTGTTGCAGAGTGGAGCTCTGTGAACCCGTGCTGGTTCTGAGGGCTGACACATTTGCGAATCATTTCTGGCTCAATTAAACTCTGCTAAATTTAATTTGTCCAAAGGGTTTTTCTTTCTTTTCTTTTTTTTAGTAAAGTGTAGTATAGCTCACAAAGGCATTTTACACACAGGATTCCAAATTGGTGCTCACAGTAATCCTTAGGCCAAGCAGAAGCAGTGATTTCTAGTCTGCAGACAGGGCGCCAGCACAGAGGAGGCTGGCCTGCTCACTGGAGCTGAGTCCCCTCCCAGGCGAGGCGGCCTCAGTCCGAGTTCTGCTCCCCGGTGCCTCACCCACGTCAAGGGTGGTTATTGCACATTTATTTGTTTAATAATAAAGGTGACTAATTTCTAATTTTCTCTCTTGATGGTTTAACAGACAAATAAGCTGCTTTGCAGAAATGCACCCAGAGAAAAATCATGGCCATCCTTTAAACTAAAGAGGAAGTGATTATTATAATGATGGTGATGATGTGGTCAGACTCTCTCCCACCCTCTCTGTTCTGGTGTCTTGGAATGTCTTCCCAGGCTTCTGTGTTAGAAGCTGCTACTGCTGCTGACAGCCTGGGGCTCTGGGGGTGGGCTGGGGAGGGAGACCATATGAAAGCAAAATTTAAAACTATTTCCTTCTTGAAATTCAGACCATTGGGAGGAGAGAAAAATCAAATATTTGAGTAACTATAGTAGCAAAAGCAGCTCTAACACATGATTCTGGGATCTCTTTATTTATTTTTTAGCATTTGTCAGATTCCTCATTTCATGTTCATGCTTGTTACTGAACATTATTGCCTCTGAATATTCTGATCACACGAGGAAACCGACCTGACCACCCAGCATGAGATTTTAACCCAAGGTTCGAGAAACGAAGCAAACTTTGTCTCTTAACTCCCTGACAGCGTCTCTGTGGGCTTTGGGGCCACTGATCTGGAAGCAACGGTTAAGAAGCTGTTTTCCTTACTGAGTGCTCTGTGCATGTATGCCTCAATCACTCTGAACTTCATCACAATGTATGATTATAATGCACCAATAAAAAATACAATAAAATAACAAAGACATTTTATTTATTAAAAAAAGAAACTGTTTTCCATTTTCACTTCCCCTTCCCTTTGTCTTAGGGGCCCCATGAGAAGCTTTAGAGGTTGCTGCCGAAGATTTTCTGGGTGAAAGCAGGTGAGCACTTTCTAAGAAGCTTCTGGAAGTTGCATAGTGTCCTCCCATTTCCTCGCAGGACACTGGACTCCTGGCAGCTGCTAAATCAGAGCTGAAAGGTGCCATGCAAGTTGAGGTCATTTCCACTCTTGAACTGACTTCCCTTCAAGGAGAGGAGAAGCTGGCAGCCGGGCTGGGAGCCATGAGGCCCTGTCCCTCAGGCAGCCTCCTGTGGATGGACGGCCTCAGCCCCACCGCAGAGCAGAGCTGGCAGACCTCCCCAGCAGTTCAAGCCATCTGTCAGCAGCCCCGCACAGAGCCTCAGCCCGCCCAGCAGCTTTGATCCCAGCCCATGTGTGCTTCTTGGGTTTCTTGGATTGGTGTGCAGTGGAAGGACCAGAGTAGCCCCAAGGCCCAAAGCAACCTGGGAGGGGAATCCTTTATCTCTTGGAACCCAGAGCCAGGAACCTCAGGGTTGAGAGAAGCCTTGGCTTCTGTCCAGCCCAGCCACCACATGGCGTCCAACTTGCACATGTCTAGAGCCAGGAGTCACTGCATGCTCCCGCCCTGACTGTCCATCCCATGGAGAGGCAGCCCGACTCTCTGCAAGTGCCCTGTAGCTGCCACACCCTGGGCCCAGTGCACAGGCCCGAGCCAGTTCTCACAACAGCCCTGACAAGAGGCAAGCTCGGTACAGTACAGAGAGGACCAAGTGTGCAAAACCAGGTGGACTGCGGTGTTTTAATCCCCACCGTGTTGCTAACTAGTGCTAAGTCACATCCTTGGGCCAATGACGTAACAATCAGAACTTTGGTTTCCTCATCTGTAAAATAGGTATACTGGTACCTGCTTAATAAGGCATGAAGGATTGCCCGAACAAATGTAAGTCAAGTTCCTGGCATATGGGAGGCGCCCAGTAAAAGCTTCCCTGAGAGGGCAGAGGGGCTTTCCTGTGACACTTGGTCCTGACCAGATGGTAAGAGGGTGCCCAGAGACACCTGAGGGACAATACCATCAGTTGGTTAATACCTGTTCATTTGCTGATTCATTCATTCATCCAAAATTGCCTGAGCACCTACTGTGTGCTGAGAACTATTTCTAGTGCTAGAGAGGAATTAGATGTGGGCCTTTGTCACCACCACTGCCATTCCCATCCCCTGCCAGACCATCTGAAGCTGAGAAAAGGGTCAGAAAGAACCCTCTCCCTGTCTGGAGTCAGGCCACAGGGCAGAGTCCTTGGTCCACTGAATCCTTAGTACACTTGCAGCCAGAAAGGGCAGGTGTCCCCAGGTGCTCAGGTATGGCTGTATATAGAGACAGGGATGAAGCAAAGGCCCTCCCTGAATCCTTCCCCTTTCCTTCCACCCAGCCCTGCAGTGCTTGTCAGGAAGACAGACCAAACTTGGGACACAGTAGTTGGGGGAACACTGGATGGGGCAGTTGGGGCCTAAAGCAAGGGGATTTATAATTCCATGATCCTGGCCTGGAAAGTGTTCCCAGTAGAACCAGTGTGTGCTCCCAAAGTCCCTGCTGGAGACAGATCACCGACTTTTCTAAGTCAATTATAAAAGGTCTCAAAGGAGTTGGGAATGGTGAAGAGTCAGACTGATGGGGAGTAGCAGAGGTTTTTTTTCTGATATTTTTCACATGTACCTCAAACTCAGTTCCATCAATAATTGCATTCTCAACTATGCCCAGCCAACGCACTGTCTTGAGATAGGGCCACATTATGAAATATAGTAATACCTCTTCCACTCCCAGTCACCTGTGCATGTTCCCTTCCGGGTGCAAATTTCAGGAGAATATGGACAAAGAGCGACCTGCTCAGAGCAGAGGACACAGGATGTTAATTGTGCAGCCAAGAAGACTTGGGCCCAAGGGCATGATCCCTGTTTCCAAATATTAGCCTAGCCGCCGATGGGAGGAGGAAGTAGGAGGCTGTGATTGGGAGTCCAGGGGTGGATACCCTGGGAGTTCATTGCCACATGCCCAGAGTTCAGCGTGGTGACTGGTCCAGAGTAGAAGCTCAGTCCAGGCATGTTGATTAACTCCTGTCCTGGGAATAGTTGCAGGGGTTAATTGAGTTACTTCTAATGTATTTGGAATAGGCACAGGGTGAGCGCTCAAGAAAACCTCCATTGGAAAAACACAGGGCCGGAGCAGACCCCACATACCATGTGCTCTCTGCTGCACCCACCACCCCTCACTCAAGTGCTACTTCCATAAAGAAAGACTTGGGCACAACCCAGTAAACCCCAGTCATCCACACCTTCCTCACTCTTCCACCTGTGTGTGTGTGTGTGTGTGTGTGTGTGTGTGTGTGTGTGGTACTGGGGATTGACTCCAGGGGCATTCTACCTCTGTGCCACACCCCCGCCCCTATTTAAAAAAATGCTTTTGTTTTGAAACAGAGTCTTGCTAGGTTGCTGAGTCTTGCTATGTTGCTGAGGCTGTCCTCGAACCTGCGATCCTCCTGTCTCAGCCTCCCAAGAACTGGGATTACAGGCATGCACCACCACGTCTGGCTCACCCTCTGTTTTGTATATTTTTTTTTAATAGATAAGGAAACACGGAAAGGTTTAGCAACTAAGTCTTAACCTAGTTAGTGACAAACCAGGATTACCATCTAGGGCTCCTGACTTCCAGTCTGTTACTGTTTTAGTGAACTCAGTATCATGACATTTAGGAAGGAATGAAATTCATCCTTATACAGAACAAAACAGAGTATCTTGAATTGCATTCCTGCCTCCAACTAACACTCAGAACTCTTGTGATCAGTAATTCATTCCAACAACAGCTCTGATTTGTCCAAGCGTGGCTCAACATATATTAATAGTGGCAAGCACACAGGGTCTGGAGTCTTTGTGGGAGGAGTGCTCCTTTAGAAGTGCTGCATGACCGAGAGGCAGCACACACTCTTCCTGGCTAGTGCTGGAATTCTGGATGACTTCTGTTCAGTCCTACATCCCCTGCTCCACCTCCCAAGGGGTAGAGCAAGTGCAGGCTGGGGCTGTTAGATCCACATGTCAGATAAAGGAAGAACCATCCCTGTGGCTCCCTGGAGGGTGTGCTGAGGAGGGCTGGCTTGTGTTCTGGAATTCCCAAATAAAAAAACAAAACAAACAAAAAAATCTATCATCACGTTGGTGTGGAGTTCTCGCTTCTCAAGAGTTGAATTTCCTGGCGCCCGTCTCCTCCTGCTACAGCGTTCCCAGGAGTGAGAGATCCAAATGCCAAGAGAAGATGCATGGATAAGCTTGGGAAATAACTTTGGCATTGAAGATGGCCCCCGGTTAGTTAACCTCAGCCTACCTTTGTAATCTTACCTTCCGTCACTTCCTCCCTGCACCTTGCGTTCCCGCCAAAGCGAGCTGCTCATCTTCTCTGGGTTTCTATGGCCTTCCTGTCTTCTCAAGCAGGTCTGTCTCCCTGGCCTATCTCCCTGGACACTTGAACTTCTTCCACACAGCATGAGCCTATGTGACCCTCCAGATGTAGCTCATCTGCCACCTCCTGATACCCTCCCTAATCTCCAGAAACCATGCTCCTTCTTCTGGCCCCTCAAATCTTAACCCATTATTTCTTCAACAGATATTTATTGAGTTCTTCCCACAAATGGGTACTAGTCTAGATACATCAGTGACTAAAGATGCTTGACTTTGGAGAGTTTACATTCCGAAATCTCCCTTAACTTATTGCAACACCTGGACACATCTTGTTCTCCTGCCAGATATTATGCCACTCGAGACCAGATGGATATCATGTCTGATACCTCTGTTCATCCCTTCAGTGACTTGCTGCTCTTGGTCTAAGGGCCTCAGTGCTGAGCTTCCACTACTAGATCTTCTATGGATCCAACCTCACTTCACCTAATTTTCCTCCTCCCTGTATTCTCTATTTCAGCTTTTAGTTTCTTCTACCCACTCTGCCATAGTGCCTTTGAACATGCCTTCTGTTGTCATGAAATGTTCTCTCTTCTCCTTTCTACTTGGTTCCCTCCAAATATTAGCTTAACTCCCTAAGTTAAATACCTTGATGCTCTCCTGGCATCGTAGATGTTACATCACTTGTCTTGATTGCTAGTTTACATGTATCTGTGATTATTTCATTAATTTCTATCTCCCCATCGAGATGGTAGGCAACTGAGGTCAGAGATGGTGTTTTTTTTTTCCCCACTAGACTCCAATTAAACAGTTGCTTGTTGGGTAAATTATTTATATGACACAGATTAAACTATAGTTCCTCTGAATATGCCTGATCTTGTGTCTTAATTAGAGCTGACCAAAATCTTGTTGCAGAAAGCATATAAAAGATCCTGCCAGGCACCATCCTCCCTCCCCTTGCCTGTGTAACATGACATTACCGTTAACTACCTCCTGTCTCTTAGATCCCCTGGCCCCCTTCTTTGCCTCCTGATACCTTTCTCAGGTTCTCCATAACTTGGCAAATAGTTTTCATCTCTCAGCCTGCCTCCTAGAATCAGTTTGCATTCAATATTGATTTTAGTAAAATCACAGATCTAAGCGGCATTGCTGCTACCACTTTGGTCCCTTAGGACCCACCCAGCCTCTCATGAGGGGGGGAGAACCAGACCCTCGTAGACAGTGCTGTTTCATACCTCTCTGGCTTTCTGTATGCCATCCTCTTCACCAGCCATCCTTTCCTTCCTTCTGAACCGAGTAGTTTCCTACCAGTTCTCTAGGACTTAGATCAAGCTTCATATTTTCTTAAAAACCTTCCCCAAGTTTGGATAAAGGGGGTTCTGAGCTTGAAGTTTCACCAAGTTCTCTGGATCTAAGCCACCAGCCTATCCTGTAGTGGATGGTTTTCTTGACTATATTTTAGCACAGGCTTTGTGCTTTTTAGAGGAACCATGCCTTGGTTATTTCTGCCTTCTCAGTGCTACTCACAGAGCCTGACTCAAAATAAATGCTAAGAATGGAGAAACAAAATGACTTAAGCATGGTTGAGAGTTTATCCTGGGAAAATCTGAGGTCAAGAATGATCATGTGTCTACCGCACTCATTCAAATATAGCACTATGGCTCCAGGATGGTGTCTAACATTGACGAACTGGACCTGGTGAGACCCGTCAGCCAATTTACCTGCAAGCTGTACTCCAGAGTCGTTCAACTCTACTGAGGTATTTGTCAAGGTGTTTACGATTTGAACCCTGATGAAAACCTACCAAGTACAACAACTGTTTTTCAGACTAATTTGTACAATGCCTCTTGGCAAGAGTAGATCAACAGAACTAACCACATCTCAAGACCATTCAGTCTAAATAAACGTGAGTAAACTTAAGCCTGTCAGTTTTTATCCACGAGTTAGTTGTATCTTTTTTGTTGCCTTTGGATAGCTGAAGGCATTGTTGTTTTTCTTTTTTGTCATAGCTCTGAACTTTGACAGGCCATTGTTCATGATTTGGCAGGTCTCATCGGTAGTATACCTGTCAAGTGATTAATGACAAAGGTCTAAAGTATGAGCTCTTAGTGCATGGGGAGCCGTGATTATTTTGTGAGTTTTTTCATTGCATACATCCCATGAGCCTTATATGAAGAATGGGGCAGTTCTTAGAAAAACAATGGACAGCCGGGCATGGTGGCGCATGCTTGTAATCCTAGTACTTGGGAGGCTGAGACTGGAGGATCTGGGTTCGCGGCCAGCCTCAGCTACTTAGCGAGGCCCTCCGCAACATAGTGAGACCCTGTTTCAAAATAAAGAATAAAAAATAGGGCTGAGGGTGTAACTCGGAGGTAGAATGTCCCTGGGTTCAATGCCGGTATGGCAAAATAAATAAATAAATAAATAAATAAATAAATAAATAAATAAATATAAAAATAAACTAAAATAGAAAAACAATGGACACTTGTCCCGGGTTCTCTGTTTAACTGGTATAGACATTTCAAGCTTAGAGACCTATGTGTGATGTACGTGGGGTGCTAGAAATACAGGTAAAGATATACAGTCCTTTGTGGGCACACCCACAATGTGTTCCAGGAACCAGGCCTTCCCATCTGAACCCCAGACTGAACTGAGGAGCAGGGATGCTAAAAGGTCCTCTGGTCCATCTGTGGGTTACTAAAGTAGGAGAAAGTATCTGGATTTGGAATTGGAGCACCAGGGTCCAAATCCTTTTCCTGATTTGTGCCTTCTCAAAGATTGATCATGGAAGAGGAATTTTTGCTTTCCTGTCGGCCAATACCTTTTGCTCTGTGGTTAATGGACTGATGGTGCCTGTAAGAAGGAATGGCTTTCAAAGGAAGTTGGGTGTTACCAGGCTAAAGTCCTTGGTGTGTTGTTCTATGTGATCCTGGGCAAATTGCTTAGTTCACTGAGCCTTGGTCTCCTCATTTGTGAAAAGGAAGAAGATAAGTTTGCTTTACAGATGTGGTAAGATTAAATCAGATAGTGTTTGTAGGGTATCTGGCTATAATGGCATTCATCAATGGTCAGTTTGTTTATAGTCTTTCTCCAGTTTTGGACTAGAAGGGACTTATTTAGCAATCTTTCCTTTCTTTCTGGCAACTTCCAACACATGTGAAGCCATTTATGAAAGGGACAGGAGAGTGCATCTGTGTCCATACCAGCACAGGATATGTGACTCTGGATGTGGTGCTATCTTTTGTCTCTGACAGATTTTGGTTATGAATTTGTCATATTGAATTTTAGATAATTGAAATATAGGCTGACATTGGGAAACTTTAACAATTTAACTATTTTGATCCCATTTATTTTTGTCATTGTGATTTCTGATTTCCACTACAAACCCAAATTAAGGATTTCATGGTACTGCTATAAAGACTCTTTTGAAGGTATTTCTGGTTAGCCAAACTGAAGGGAATGAAGAATATCCCAAGGATTTCCCCCCTCATGAACTGTAAGATAGATTTTTTATAATGTATATTCATCCAAATGTCCATCTGGTTCATTTCAAGTGTCTCAAACCCATCATGGCTTTGGTCATTCCTGAAAATGTTTTTTTCTGGTATTTTCTTCCTTCAATATAAATTAAAAGTTCAAAGTAGAAAGGGGAAAAAAACTTAGGTTCTAGAAACAGCTGAATACTTCTTGCTTTAGATAGCAGGGAGAAAATAAGTTATTTCTTTTTCTGCTCAGCTTCACTCTAAGATACCATTTTCAGATCAGAAGGATTTGGACATTGTACATAAAACACTTATGAAAACTTTTTTTCAATAATATTATGCTAAAAGAATAAAAATCCAAATAGCAATGTATATATCAAAACCAAAATGAAGTAATTTAAACAATCATTTTAACAATGAACATGTAGCATATTTGGTTTAACCACAGAGTATTTGCTATCAATGTAAATCAAATCTGTTAGATGAGCTAGCCATGAGTAACTTTAGCTTTCCTCTAGTCTTTCAACATAATGCTGTATTTATTCAGATACTGTTAGTATGCAGTTCCAATTGCCTTGATTTTGACAGAACTATAAACACCATTGAATGAAATTCCCAAGAAAACAACATATTTTGGGTGAATCCAAATCTAGACATGAAGTAAGTATGAGGGATAAAACTTGAAGTTCTGTTTTCTCCTTTTTATGCGTAAACTTCCCTCCTTTCTTCTTTGTTTCCTTCCTTCCTTCCTTCCTTCCTTCCTTCCTTCCTTCCTTCCTTCCTTCCTTCCTTCCTTCCTTCCTTCCCCCTTCCTCCCCCATTCATTCCCCCCTTCTCATGTTCTCTGATGGTTTGGTCCCAGAAAGCTGTGCCAAATTTCTAAGAAAGGATTTCTCACCCACTCACTGATCGATGGCACTGATTCCTCAGCTTTGATTTTTAGTCTTCAAGTTGCCATGAAAACTATCCCATACTTGGAAATGAACATACAAGGATGTTGCACAGTTCATCAATGCAGTGCTGGGTTTAACTTCCTATTGACTGGACTATTCTACAGCTCTGTAAAGAGAGAGGACAATGTGTAGATTTCTGTCTGGTATAGATGCAGATAGCTCTTGTTTGGAGGAATAAGTAGCCCCAAAGATTAAAAATGTGGCCCTGTTAGACAATGACCAATTTTGTATCTAACATAGAATTCTATTAAATTGCTTATTTGTACCTAGCTTCTAGAGTGGTCTTTAGACTGGTCCTAACAGCTTATTAGTTCCCTCATGAATTAATGAGTTCAATAAAGTCCTTGCTATATGTTCATTTTATATTTGTTGGAGTCTTAGAATTACACCTGAACAGCATGTGTCATGTTCTGTTTATCTTTTAAAGGGAAGTGTGTTTTATGTTTATTCATATTTGTGGAATTAATAAGTTCAGTTACATCTAATGAGCTATAAGTAGCATTGGCTGATGTCACAGAGCCAAGGCAAGCTCTATAAAAGTTCTCTGTATGTATTCTGACACTGAGTATGTACTCAACACATTTGTTCTTGTTATTATTGCTAATGGTAAGATGAGTAGAAAGGAAGAGTAACTCAATGTGAAACACTCGTGTCTGGTGGTACAATCAGATTTATGACAACAGTTACTATCTTGGGCCAGAGGATGGAGATAGGAAGGAAGTGCTTTGGGAGTATAGATAACTAAGTCTAAATAAATTCCCTGTATATCAAACTGTATGTCAACATACATTTTAGGCAAGAAAAAGCTAAGGAACAAATAGTTTTGATTATGAAACTACAGGATTATGAAAATAACCGTATGGGTGCATTTGAGGATCCCTTGAAAGAAAATAGTACCGGACTATGTTTGAAGACAAAATAATCACAAAAAAATTATATAATTAGATATGTCTATCTTAAAAAAATTCAGAATCTCCTCCATTGGTTTTAAAAAGCAGTGATCTCATAGGAGTCTTAAAGATTCAGCGCTTGATAACTACTTATAAGTTGGCGCTGATAAGAGGCTCGTCTGTAACCAAAATTACCCAAGGACAGTGTTGGAAACCCAAATTTCTAGCTCTAGTATGCGACTTACTGAGTCAGAATCTTTAGAAGGTGGGTACAGGAATGCAGGAATGTAAGCATGTCTATGTGTGTATATGTGAATGTGTGTGTGTGTTTTGTGAACTTTAACATGCTCCCAGGGGATTTAGATATAACTTTGAATCCGGAAGCCACTGGTAGGAGATTGTTGTATGGATCAGGAATCTGAGGTCCATCTAAGGCCAGAACCTTTGCTGATTTTGTTGTAGGGAGATTCAAATGCTGGCGGGCAGTATTGTGCTTTTCAGAACCACATGATCCTTGCGATTACTCTGTTTAGGGGGAGTGGACTGCATCACTGTCCCAGGGGCCCCATGTTAGCCAGGTCTGAACTTAAACCTTATTGCTTTCCTTTGTGTGTTTGTCTGCCCTCCAAGGAACTCTTCTATTCTGGGGAATAAAACCCACTAATAGGTACAAGCTTTCTGGAAGGCAAGCTAGCTTTGCAGATCAAAACCCGTAAAACCGATCATATCTGTTGACTCTTTTTACTCCACTGTTTTTCAATCTGATTTAACAAAAACCAACAGTCAGAATTGTGCACATTGTTTTTTCTTAAACATAGTTATTCTTGGCAATGTTTTTTATAATTGTTTTTTTAAAGAAGCAATTTAAATGTTCAACAATAGGGGAATGATTCAGTCTTAGCTACTTAGTGTCAATAGAATGCAGTCATTATGGTACCTGCAAACAATTTTTTAATGATGTAGGAAAATAATTGTTGGGTACTTACTTTGCCTGGCATTTCTTATCTCTACTTTTCAAAAATTTTATGATGAATATTTATTAACTTTATGACTATAGAGTGCCATACATTCTTACCTTTTTATTCCTCTATTCTATAAGGAAATTGGCTAGCTAAATCTTGAGGGTTGGTTTTTTTTTTTTGCGGTACTGGGGATTGAACCCAGGGGCGTTCTACCTCCGCGCTACACCCCCGGCCCTATTTTTAATACTTTATTTTGAAACTGGGTCTCACGAAGTTGCGGAGGGCCTCACTAAGTAGAGAGAGAGAGAGATAGAGAGAGAGAGAGAGACAGGGGGAGAGAGAGAGAGAGGGAGAGAGCTGAGGCTGGCCATGAACCCGGATCCTCCGGTCTCCGCCTCCAAAAGTACTGGGATTACAAGCGTGAGCCACTATGCCCAGCAATCTTGAGGGTTAACAAGGTGCTACTGAGTGATGTTTGAATAAAGGTCTGATTTCTTTAAGAAATTCAGCATCTTCTACTTACAACATGCTGAGTGTAAATGGGAAAATTTTTCATTATTATTTAATAGGTCTGGTCTCTGATAGCAATGCTTTAGTAGTTCCAAATATTTTATTCATTTTTAAGCCAGAAGCTTAATTTTCAGAAATGAATTCAAATTCCCCTCCTTCCTTTAGTTCCTTTCCCCGAATCTGCCTGAATAAATGATGCTTTAATTTCTTTTACCTGCATATAATAACAGGTTATATGTAAGAGCCTGTCTACTTGTTGGCTGAAGGAAAATGTTGCCATGCTCAGAAAGAATCTGTCCAGCCTCTCATTCCAGCGTGGAGAGTTTATGTTTATGGCCCTGTTATGGTCTGGATTTAGATTGTCTCCCTAGACCTCCTGGAGACAAGGCAGCCATGATGGAGGTGGGGCTTGGTTGCTGAGGGGGGGTCCTTGGGGGTGTGGCCTTGGGATTATATATGTTCCCTCTTCCCCTTAATCTTTCTCTTTTGCTTCCAGCCTCTGCAATGTGAAAGCAGAGTCCTTGCGCTCTTCTCTCCCTGCTCCCTGCATCATGCCCTGAACTCCACAGACTTTACCTGGCCTAACATGGACTGAACCCCTGAAATCTCCAGAACTGTGAGCAAATAAATCTTCCTTCCTCTAAGTTGTGTTGGTCAGGTGCTTTGGATTACAGTAGTGAGAATGCTGACTGAAACAGGCCCCTACCCAATTCTGCAGACTAGGTTTATAGTGTTTCCAGGGAAGATTGATGGAGAAAGGCAGGGGAGTGATTATGAGATAGGTTATGGAAACCCACCTAAATAAGAGGAGAGTGAGGGTGTGATGGAGGTGGTGGAAAGTAACAAATTACTGACCTGGTGAATTGGAGTTCTTCATTGGACTAAAGGATTGTTGGTGTGGGCATGGTAGAGGATGCAAGCTGGCAAGAGAGGAGGTGGGCATTCAATGTGGGATATTCAGAAGAGAAATTTCACTGTGGGGCAGTATAGATCAGTAAGACCCAAGGTGTGTCTGAGGATGGCAGTGAGAGGTCAGAGTCATGGATGGGTAATCAATATGGATGATGAAGTCATGAAGACAGATGATAAGAGAAGTGGTGAGAGACGAAGTTACTAAATTCTAAACTCTTCAGTGAATGAGGATGCTCACAATAAGGTAGCTCTAATGGCATGTGCTTTGATGGAGCTTGGGAATGTTTTGAGCAGGAAGTATGCAATCGAAGGAGAAATGGTGTGGAAATAGAAAACAGGATCAAAGAGAACATTGTCCCATGAGATAAACAGGTTACAAATCACTTAACACTGGAGATCCAACTAGAAACAAGGTTAGCAAGTTTTTTTAATTTACACTTAAAAAAAATCTTCCCGCCCTACTTAGTTTATAGCTTGACATTATTTATGTAAGTATCTATATGTTTGTGTTCATACTCCGTATTCTAATTTCTCTTGTGAACACGGCCCACCAGTATCTGGTCAGTATAAAATGCTTAGTGAACATCAGGTAATGTGTTGATTGAAACAAGTTCAGGGATCTTTAAAGATTTTTGTTTTCCTCATGTAATGGAACCAAGTGCTATGAAAATCTATGCCCTCAGAATCTCAGATGACAGCTGGGCGTGGTGGTGCATGCTTGTAATCCCAGTACTTGGGAGGGTGAGACCAGAGGATCCGGGTTAACGACCAGCCTCAGCTACTTAGTGAGGCTCTCCACAACTTAGTGAGACCCTGTTTCAAAATAAAGAATAAAAAATAGGGCTGGGGGTATAGCCCGGAGGTAGAATGCCCTGGGTTCAATCCCCAGTACTGCAAAAAAAAAAAAAAAAAAGAATCTCAGATGACTGTCTAATACCTCTGGGCTTTGAGTCATGCTATTGTTTTGGCTAAGGGTTATTTATTTTTATGGTACTGGGGATTGAACCCAAGCATTCTCTACCACTGAACTACATCCCCTAAAAGATATTTTGAGACAGTGTCACAATAAGTTGCCCAGGCTGTCCTTGAACTTGTGATCCTCCTGCATCAGCCTCTTGAGTCACTTGGATTGCAAGTGTGTGCCACCTCGCCTGGCTGGCTCAGATTTTTTTTTTAATATTCCATCAACATTTCATTTTCTAAAACAATTTCTCTCATGTGTTTTCTACCATTCCTAGGACTCTGGTGTCCTCTAAGTGTACAGTCAGCCTCCCTGCTCTGCAGCAGAATAACATTACACATGTAGTCTCACAAATCTTCTAAAATACACATCCATGTTATTGTGCAACAGGTTTGCCTTGGATGGAATCTGAATTTGAGTCCTGGCTCTGTCAAGACATATATGTGAAATCTATAGACACTCATCATATGAATAAATTAAGGATCAGAAAAGTTGAATAGCTAGCTCAAGGTCTAATAATTTAGTATTAAAACTCGGGATTATGGGATTATAGAACTGGAGGTTCTCTCCATTGCCCCCCCATACTTCTCAAATGTTTTCTATCAGTTAGTTTGGGGTACATACTTTTCTCTTAATTCAAACAGAGTATATAAGTATAGGCTTCAGATTCTTATTTTTATTTTCAACTTAAATGGAGCCTGGATAAGAATGACAGTAGCAAGTCAACTATCATGCATCAGGAACCTGCACATCTTCCTGTTAGTAGAACGTGACTTTAAATTACATGACCTGCTGTTTCATCCTGGGTCAGCCCCCAATGTGGTTTCCGTTGTAAACAATGGTGCAAATGCTCAGGGTTTGGGAGGAAACACCTTTCCTGCATGGATGGTCATGTGGCGATGGGCAATTAGGATAACTGTGACTTCATTGTAATCATGAGTTGGGCAACCAGCAGGTCACAAGCAGGGTTCAGGGTGACCTCCCCAGCCAAGTCATTTTCCATAAACTATTCCCGTGTAGAAATGAGGAGTTTTAAAATAGTAAACCTATCCTGTGTGTTGTGGTGCTACACAGTGGCAGGACAAGACAGGCAGCTCATTTAAAGTAGAAAGCACCTGAATCTTAGAATAAAAAGATATGGATCAGAATCCTGGCCTTGAAAGTTGTACCTGTGGAGCCTTGGGCAGATTACCATATCACCCTCAGCTTTAGAGTTTTCATCAATAAAACACAGCTCTGATATCCCTTTTCATAGATCAACAATGAAAACGATATAGAATCCTACCATTAACAAAAGAGACTTAAGATGAATGAGGAGAGAGAGCAGTAGAATGGTGGAAGGGGGTTTGGGGAGGGAGGTGGAGAGTGAAAAGGGGAGACTTGATGAAGAAAAAGGTTCAAAGAATCCTATGCACAGTTGTGAAGCTATCAATACCAATTTCAATATTATGAACAGGGAGGAGGAGGGAGCGGGGCGGGATCCGGAGGGAAACGCACTGGGTGCTATGTGCATGTATGTTCTATCACACTAAATCTCAACATGACTTATGGTTACAATGCAACAATAAAAGTATATTAAAAAACCATATGGAAGTGCCCCTATATAGGCCCCATAAATATTATTTTGTATGAAATATTTTTTAGAGACATAAATTCTTAATTGTTTCAGAAGGGGCTTGGTACAGAAGTGGCTTGGGTGTAGAAGTTTCAGCAGTGGCTTGGTAATTTTAAATTATAATTTCCCTTCAGATGCAATTTATTTAGCCTATTAAAGCAAGGACTGACAGGACTAGTTCCATGAAGATGTTCTTCCTCATACAGGTTTCTGTGGCGTTCTGGGTGTTGAATTCAGTTTTTTCAATAAAGGAAAACAATGACGTTTCTAACATGGTTTTGTATACCTTAACCCAGCAGGCAACAACAGCCTTTGGTGAAAGTTAATGTTCTTAAGAAATCAGAGAATAACTAAACATTGTTTTCTTACTATTACACCAGCAATAACAACCCCTCACAAAGGGTACAAAGGAGTTTCGGGTCCATTATCTTCTTAGAACTAAATCCTCAACACTCCTATGGGTTCTGAAGATTAGTGTCTGGTATTGACCTTAATCTTGACTTGATATTTGAGAACATCAACCTCTAATTAAATGTATTTATTCTTTCACAGATTCATTTTAAATATAATTTTTGGCCTATTTTGTAGACAAAGTAGATCACATTTATTATCTCCATTATAATTCTGTACTACTCCTTGCTAATTTTCAACCCATCCTCTACATACATATCTATACATCTTGTCTGTCAACTCAGAATAATAGTGTTTATGCTACCTGGAGTGGGTGGCGTGTTTAGGTAGGACCGACAAGTGTTCTTTCATCCTCTGCAATGCCCCGAACAGCTCTCAAAATAACAGCCTCGCTGGGTCTGTGCGACCCAAAGGCAAGTCCTTGTTTTGGTAAAGGGGAAATACAACGAAAAGAAAAACTGAGCTGGGCGTGGTGGCACCTGTCAGTAATCCCAGTACTTGGGAGGGTGAAACAGGAGGATCACAGGTTTGAGGCCAGCCTTGGCAACTTAGCGACACCCTCAGTAACTTAATGAGGCTCTCTTTCAAAATAAAAATAAAAAAAGGACTGGGGGTGTAGCTCAGAGAGGTAGAATGCTCCCGGGTTCAATCCCCAGTACCAAAAAAAAAAAGTAAAGAAAACAAACTGTAGAGTTCACCTGAGCTGAGCAGTGCTCCATCCTGTTTATTATTCACAGATGATGGTGTTATTTCAGTCGGGTTGTCCTTTTAAATGTGTGGCTTCAGTACTGCCGTGCCCATCAAAATTCCTGCTCTTATCATTGCAATCCTTGTCCCAGGGACTGGCTTCCTGGCTATTGCTGGCAACAAATATCCAGAGGATGCAAAAGGGGCCTCCAGGTGTTCTCCCCCCCACTGTGTGTGTGTGTGTGTGTGTGTGTGTGTGTGTGTGTAGGGGGGCAAGGACATCGGTCATTTACAGTTTCAGGTCATAAGTTTCCTAGAGTCTCAGCATTGGAGAGAGGGTTTAAATGCCACAAAGACTAATCAACCCTTGTTTATTTATTTTATCCACAAAATTTTATACGGACAATATGGGTTCATTTTTAAAATTAGAAAGTACATATAAGCAAGATTAAAGACAATAAGAAGTATCACCACCCAGGGATATGTATAGTCAGCAATTAGGTATATAGCTATCCAGAGGTTTTTGTTTTCTATGAGTAAGATCATATTATATATTACTTCTTTTTAAAATTATATTACAAATATTTCCTCATATAAATAAATACATATCCACATCACAATTTTAATAGTGTTCCATTATTTTTGTCTACTACATTTTGTTAAAATAATCCATTATTGGATTTGATTTGTTTTTTCATGATTAGTAGCAAGGTTAAATGAACATCCTTGTACATATTTCCTTTACAACAAAATGATGTCCAACGCCTATTGGGAAATATCCCACTGCTACTGGCAAAACTATGGCCGTTCTCGCTGAAGTACAGGTTCTGGAAATGGAACCCTTAAGTGAATCTGCACGGTATGGGGTTTTTGTAGCACAGTCCCTGTCAAAATGTTTCCCCATGGCTTGTCACCAGCTGTGCTCCTCTCTTTAGGCTGCCATCCCTTAATCCTCCCAGGCTGCAGGGTCACTTAAGATGCCACCAGCATCACACATTGTTGACAGCCTTCCACTGGTCTCTTCCTGACTGCTCATCACTGCCCCAACCGAATATTTTATTGCTTTATCAGTGATTATGTCAGTGCCAGTGAAGATGAATAGCAACTAAAAAATACCTGAGTTAGAAGCACAGACCTAAATAAGTAAGGAAAGGGGTAAAAGCTCCTGGGAGAGGGCCCCGGAGAGTGGAGCCCCTGAGAGCTTCACTGAGGGCTCTGGGGAAGGCCGCGAGTGAACAGCAGGAGAGGTGAGGTGTTCCTGTGGCTGAGCTACCCGGCAGGGTTGCAGCGCACGTGAAGATCCTGGATGCATGGCAGGGATGTGGTCAGGGCAGCACCATGCTTCATAGTTTCTGTTTCTAAGCTCACTCTGGCCGATTTCTAGCTGGTAGGAGGAGGTCTGAGCTGATCACTTCTGTGGGGCAAAGCAAATGACCTCGGCTGACCAGACAAAGGCATGGAGAGGAGAGCAGGAACCAGGTCAGTCAGCATGTGGGCCAGGCAGGCAGAGTGGGGACAACCCGGCTCGGCCCTCCTGGTTACCTGCTGACCTTCACCCTGGGGTTCCCCACCCATTTCTTCAAAGGCAGTCTTAAAATGCAGCAAATTTTGCAATTGAGTTGCAATTTAACAACAAACAAGTAAAAAATTCTAGAAAATTTAAAACTAGTCACAGGCAGGTTTTGCATTCTACTGTGGGTTAAAACACACACACGCTCACACACACATACACACATGCATGTACACACACACAACCCATACACACATGTATAAAAACGCCATAGTAGATAAAGCATACATGCGATTCGAGGATGAGTCGTCTCCTTTGGTGCATACTGCTTGATAGTTCTTATTGGCATGCAGATAACTGTACTGAGAGCATGTGAAAGACACACACACACACACACACACACACACATACACACACAGAGCTCTGTCAGGCAGTTATATGCTATTTAATTTACTCTAGGAAAATATTTCAGAGCCATAAACATTCTGTTATCATGGCATTGTTTAGGAATTGCATAAAATGGGCAGATGTGTACTATGTTTAAACCCTCCTCCAGTAACTAGTGGGTCCTAATTCTCTCTATTGATACATAGAATACCTGTGCACAATGGATTGAAACACAGGAGAAATGGTTCCTGGGTCTGCTCCTGTGCAGGTGATAGCAGCATCACATGTAAGTGTAGTTCTCTCCATCCTGGCTTTGAGAGAAGCAACAGGTGACTGGTGTAGAAGGACTGGCGTTCCTCTAGAGGGAGCATGGGGTTTGAGGTGGTGCAGAACGGGCAATGAAAGGAGGGCGGCAAGTGACCAAAGGGAAATGTCCTGGACGGGATGATTGGTCAGCTGTCTTCCATTTTCACCTTCTCCTGGAATGGTCCAAAGAAGGGGAGGATTCCAAAGAACCTGCTGTTTACTTTCATACCTAGGCAGCCCAACTTCCTAATCACATGACGATTCCACACACAGGTGTGTTAGGAGGCCAATACGCTTAACTCAGTATCTAGAATGGGAAACTCAGAATTTAAGATGGTAGGGTCTAGAAATATCACCTCTGGGTCAAATGTTCATTTCGCAGATGAGATATTTGCCCGGAGACCTAGACAGGGACAGAATGTTCCTGAGGCCACTGCTCAGTAGAGCAAGAGCAGAATTGTGAGTAGAACTCAGGTCTCCTGTATTCAGGTCGATGGCTCTCGGGGTAACATCTTTGGGAACAATGTGACATGAAGCAGTTCATATAAGCAATAGCATCTTTTTTGTGTGTGACCAGTGTCCACCAAAAATCATCTTGGATGAGAAACTGCTTAGATAATTGCATAGAAGATATATGGCACACTGGAATCCCATTATTCTAAAAAACACACATTTTTTCCTGGTGTTGCCTTTTAAATTTATAGTTCAGTTATTGGTCTGGCAGGCAGCAAGACATATGGTTGTTTTGATAGGTTGTTAAATACCCCTCTCTGCTTCTTCTTGAAGAGAATGTTCTGCTCTTCCTCTGTGGAATGTTTTTGTCATTTGTTACAAAAAGCAGGTACACAAAATTGCAGAATCTCAAGCAAACTTCCCTGGTCCCTTAGACATTACAAGTTATAATGCTCTTACATTTCCACGAGGCCATGCTTTGCCAGGGGATTTTGAGGTAGCTCATGTTATACCCTGGGAGATGCGTCTTAGGATTCCCATTCAGGGCTGTGGAAACTGAGGCTCAGGGAGGGAAAATGTCTCTTCTGAATATTCGTGCAGATTCTCTGCAGGTCAAGTTTCAGAGAGATGCCAGTCGGATCGTGAGGCTACACTTACCTCCGCCTGCTTCCTTTGTATCAGGAGCCCTTCAACTGGCGTCTTTCCAAAAGCACATTATTACTTATTCTTTTATCTCTCTTCACTTTAGCAATCAGAATAATTTCAACTTCCCAAGCTCTTATCATTATTGTTACGGTGAGTTGAGAGCTTGGGTCTCCCTTAGGCATGTCCACCCTCATTTCATATTTTATTTTCTTTATAAAAATTCATTCATTCATTCATTCATTTGGTACTGGGATTGAACCCAGGGGTGTTCTACCTCCAAGTTACACCCCAGCACTTTTATTTTTTATTTTAAAGCAGAGTCTCACTAAGTTGCTGAGGTTGGTCTCAAACCTGCAATTCTCCCATCTCAGCCTCCCAAGTACTGGGTTTATAGGTGTGTGCCACCATGCCTGGCTTCATTTCATATTTTCTTTTTTTCTTGTGGTACTGGGGATTGAACCCAGGGGCATTTTACCTCTGAGCTATACCCCCATCCCTATTTTTTATTCTTTATTTTGAAACAGGGTCTCACTAAGTTGCAGAGGGCCTCACTAAGTAGCTGCGACTAGCTGCGAACCCGGATCCTCCGGTCCTAATCTCCCAAGTACTGGGATTAAAAGTGTGTGCCACCACACTGAGCTTCATTTCATATTTTCATAAAAATATATGTAATTAACCAGAACCTTGGCCCTGGTTTGTTGTCAGCTATTTGAACAGTTTATCTTCTTCGTTATTTGGGCTTTCCTCCTTAGTATTTGAATTGAAATTTTCTCTCACTTTATTCCCATTTTATAATACTTTATTATTCTATCATTAAAAAAGTAAAACCATGCCTGCTGCGGTGGCGCACGCCTGTAATCCCAGTACTTGGGAGGCTGAGACAGGAGGATCACAGGTTCGTGGCCAGTTTCCGCAACCTCATGCGATCCTCTGCAACTTAGTGAGACTCTGTTTCAAATAGAAAATAAAATAGGGCTGGGGGTATAGCTGTAGGTTCGATTCCCAGTACCCCTCCCCCCCCACACATAGTAAAACAATGCTCAAACCAGTTTTTGTGACATGGTATTGGAGGTTTGAAGATGCAATTTTATTTCTCAGTGCTTCCTCTGTTCAGATTTGTGACATTGACTAAGTGCCATCCCTCTTTTTGGGCTTTGGTTTCTTCACCTGTGTAATATTAAGATATTGAGCTAGATGACATTTAAAGAGCCATATTGGTCTGAACTACTCTATTTGCATTCTCCCCTCCCCATTTTTATTAATACTAAAGTTGATGGCCAGTCCTTTCGGTCTAGGAATTTTTAGCAGAAATTAATGGTCTTTGTGATTTAAGGAAGTAGGAAGTAGGCAGATCTGCCCAGGATGATCTCAGTTTGGGATAATCTCTATATGGTGTCCAGATTCTCAGAAATTGTCCAGGCGAAGCCTCTTGGCTCCAGATCCCCATAGGCATGTGTCAAATGTTGCTAGCTCCGGCTCTGCTCAATATCATGTTTGACATGCTGAGAATATTTTAATGGATCACAAAACCCTCAGCAAACCGTGAACAGGTAAAATTGCAGGCTTTTTATCTGTGCTTTTCTGAGATGAAACATGTCTTCTAGCTTTATAGATGATGAAGTCCTTGAGGGGAGATCATGTCCTCATTTTACAGAGGACAGTGCAAGGTTCAGAGGGCCCTGAAGGGAAGGAGGTGTCCACTGAGCCTGACTCCATCTCTCTGTCTGAAACCCACCAGTGAGGGTTAAGTTTAAGGAGTTAAGCTAACCTCATGCCAGGACATTTGGAGCCACATCATTCCCTTCCCCAGTGCTGGAGCTAGAGACAGAGACAGAGTTCAAGTTCAATTTCTATTGATCTGAGAAGTGACATCACTCTTCTCAAGCAATCTTGCTTCATTTGGGGAGAGCCAATCAGCCTTGGTAGCCATGGACTTATTTTGCCACTGTCTCACAGAGTAATGTCTGTATTCCATAGCATGGCATTCAGGGCCACTCAAGATTGAGTTACAGCCTATTTGTCTTAGCCCTGCTTCACCCTGGCTGGCTGATGGCTCTTAAGTCTTCCTACCTTGTTCTTGATCAGCTGTGGTTTATTTTGGTATCTGGTTTACCAAAACTGTCTCCTAGGAACAGTCCCATCCTAACATTTCAGACTCATGTTAGTACTTGTTATCCCCAGTTTGAACTCTTATCTTTGTCTGTAGGACTTGGTATGGGGTTTGCCTAATATTCTCCAGCTTCTTTAGCAGAGCAAGATAGTCACCCCTGTAAGCCTCTGGGACTGTGCCCTCTGCCCCTGAGTTGCTTATCAGACACTCTGCTGGCCTTCTGGTCACCTGTTGGGGGCAGGCCAGGTGAAAGGGCTTCAGGACAACTTTCACAGATTCCCTGGTACCTCCTCTGTGCCATGTCCTGGGCTAAGCCAGAGACAGAGAGATGGATTAGACACTTTCCTACCTTAAAGAAGCTCATAGCTCAGTAAGGAATAAAAGTGGCTAAATAAATAAAGGTAGTAATATGTTACAGGTGCTGCGAGAGAAGCCCACGTGGAGTGAGTGAGGGGCATGAAGGAGAGACAGGTCAGCTGTGCTGGAGTCCTGGGGATGTTAGGGTGGGAGGCCTCAGATAAGGTGCTGAGTCCCGGGAGGTCATAGGTGAAGAATGCCGGAACCAGAATTCCCCCCCTGAGACCAGGGAAATAGATTCTCTAGGGAGAAGAAGTCCATGGGTTGTTGGTTATCCCTTTGCAGACAGAGCAATGTGAGAAAAAGATTGGAGCCTCTTGGATGGAAATCTTTGACATTTGGAATCCAGCATGCTCCATGGGCTGCCAGCCTGGCCGAGGGTCTAATTCCGTCTTCTTAGAGAGGGGAAATTCCCAGCAGCTGCTGCTGTGGAAGGGCTAAATGTAGAAGGCCAACAGAACAGACGTGCATTTTATCACTTAAAATGATAAATGGCTCTTGACATGACCTTTCTTCCATGTGGGTTTGCCTTTTAGGCTCTGAAATTCTGGCTTAGACACAAAATGCCAAGAGCAATGATAAATCCAGAATATCACAGGATAGTACTTTTTCCAAAACCATTTCTCCCATGTGTGAGCTGAGCAGCCTGTGGTCAGGTGTCCAGACCAGGGCAATGATGTACGGGAGGGTTTGGGCATGTGATGGTGGTGTCTCCTTGGTACCCATCAGCTGGTTGTGGAGCTGGACAATTCCGCAGGAGAGGAGTGCAGCAGAGAGGAGAAGGGCAGTCTTGGAATTTGAGCCTGTCCCCTCCAGGTACAGAGGGTGCTGAAGGCCTGGCTCTGTGAGAAGGATGTTTCCCTGGACACATTTTTCCATGGTGACGTTAGCGACAGTGCCCGGTATCTCTGTGGGAAGCGGGGTGGTGAGAAGAATGGAAAAGAACAATGTTTTACAGCAGGACCATTACATGATGGAAACCCTGACGCTGATTTGTAAACGTCTCTTTCCTCTTGGGAAGGGTTAGGGAGGTTGTTTCCGATTACCTGGAGCTTTTATTAACATTGGATACTGTGGCTTTCAGGACTAGGTGTTGACAAAATTAATCTACCTTCAATTAAATGCATATGTGTTAATCTCAATGTCATAACATTGAGTGAAAAAAAACCACAGAAGAATACACACAGCATGATTCCATTTATATTAATTTCAAAAACATATACAACCATACATACATACACATACATACATACATACACATACATACATACACATACATACATACATATAGTTTAAGGATGTAGACATATGTGCACAACTATAAATTTAAGCAAGGAAATGTAAACACAAAATTTGAGAGTGTTATTACAATTTTGAGGAAGAAAGGTTTGGAATGGGGTGAGGTACTTGGAAGATTTCAAAGGAATGATTTCTTTTTTTCTATAATGGACAGTGAGAACAGAGGTCGTCACTATATAGTAATTACTGGTGCTTTGTGGATATAAATATACATGTTTTGTGAATATTATGTATATCTAACCTTATTTCATAAAACCAACTGAACTCTTCTAACTAATAGGGTAGGATGGGGGCGGGACATGGTCAGGGTAAGTGTGTGTCTGAGGGCCAGACATCCATACATTTGAAGGAAGGACATTTGGACAGCTGCCAGCCTCTTAGGAATCAACATGACCCTGGCTTTCCTATCAACAATTGATTTATACTTTGAATAAAAGTCCAAGTTTACAAACTGACCCCGGGAACCCCTGTTGAATCAAAAGGTTATATCGCTTCCTGTCATGGGAAATGTGAAGGAAACAGTCGGCCCTCCATCTCGGCATGTTCTGCATCACCTGCAGACTCAATCAGCCATGGCTTATGTACTGTGTAGTTAGCCTGCCATGTTTAACATGCACAGACTTTTTTTTCCT
The DNA here is from genome assembly GCA_004027185.1 of Glis glis. Classification (NCBI taxonomy): domain Eukaryota; kingdom Metazoa; phylum Chordata; class Mammalia; order Rodentia; family Gliridae; genus Glis; species Glis glis. Next base: position 38,954 of record PVJS01005097.1, read on the forward strand.
TGTTATGATTCCCTAAACAATACAGTATAACAACTGTTTACATTGTCTTATAAGTATCCAGAGATGATTTAAAATATCCAGGAGGATATGCCTAAGTTCTGTGTCAATGCTCCGGCATTTTCTATAAGGGATTTGAGTATTTGCAGACTTTGCTATTCCTTGGGGACTCTGGAGCCAGGCCCCTGTGAATACAGAGGGATGATTCTAATGTAAGTGGGGAAAAACACAAGATGCCAAACTATGCATGCAGTTTCATTCTGATATCATTTTTTTTAAAAAAGTCTTTTAAAATTTTTGGTACTTAAGTTTGAACCCAGGGGCATTCTGCCTCTGAGCTACACCTTCAGCCTTATTTATTTATTTATTTATTTTTGGTACTGGGGATTGAACCCAGGGGAGTTCTACCTCTGATCCACACCCACAGCCCTAATTTATTTTTTAGTTTGAAACGGGGTCTCACTAGGTTGCTGAGAGTCTCACTACGTTGTTGAGGCTGGCCTCAAACCTGCAATCTTCTGTCTCAGCCTCCCAAGTACTAGTAGGGTTACAGGTGTGTAACACCATGCCTGGCCTCATTTTGATATTATTAAAAAATCTTATTATATACATAGATTTTAAAAAGCTTAGAAAGTGTCTATTAAAGTGTTTAAAAGGGGCTATCCCTTGAATGTTTTGTCTTCAGGAAAGAGGTTTTACCATTAGCTGGCCCATTGGTTTATTTCATTTTCTTCATTTCCGGTGTGGTTGGTCCATGCCCCCGGCCATCCTGTGCTGTCCTGTGGCTGGTCTACTTTTTTTTTTTTGGCGGTACTGGGGATTGAACCCAGGGGCATTCTACCTCTGGGCTACACCCCCAGTCTTATTTTTTATTCTTTATTTTGAAACAAGTGTGCCCACCACACCCAGCTCCACTTTCTTTTTAAATATCCTAATTGTCTACAAAATACTCTACTTCCTACCTTACAAAAAGCCAAAAGGATGAGAATTTAACCTGGTCACTGGAGCATGTTGAAGAGCCCAGGAGCTAGGACACTAGCCCAGGAGTTGGGAAAAACACCGTGGCAGGATGTGCTCCACAGCTGGACAGAGGGGCCCGGGGGCAGCCCAGCACGCACAGCCCCAGCCCACTCAGCCGTGTGTGGTGTCAACTCACCTCCTGCCTTGTCTCTCTTTCCTTTTCAGTCTACCCCACTGTCCAGTTAGGTCTCCTGGGAAGTGGACTGAAATTCAGGTTAGTGTAGAGAAGTTTATTAGGGACTAGTCTTGGGACCAACACCTGGGAAAGGGAGGGAAGAGAAAGGACAGGGGATGGAGGGCAGGGGGAGTCTGGCTGAGGGGAGGCCTCAGTGGAAGGTTCAGCTGACCCAGCAGAGACTTAGAAGATAAGATGACAGCCATTCAGAGTTGTTCCGTTGTTGGGGCGATAGTGCTGTGCCTTCATACTCTGCGTATGTTAATCAAACAATAGATGCTGGCCATGTCAGGACTGGGCACGACCTTGGTCCATGGGGTGTCTCTCCAGAAACTCCAAGTCCTTCATTCTTGAAGTGAGTTCCAGGGGGCACACTACAACACCCACCCCCATTCCACGCCATGACCAGAACTCTTATCAAAACAATGTCACTTGCCATTAATAACGTCCTCTGCTGCTGAAAACCCTTCAGCAGCACTCCACCACCCACAGGAGAAGGCCCAAACCTTTACTTGGCATCCAAAGCTTCTTACAATCTGGGCCCAATTTTCATGCTTTCTCTCTAAATCTATTCCTCACATTGTCCATGCCCCAGTAAAAATACACCATCTTATCCAGTTACGCCAAACATGGTCAGGTGCCCAAATGGCAAACAGCTTTGTATACGCCTTTACTCTAACTGGAGTATCTTCCTCCCTCAAACTCTTACTCAACTTTCAAAGCCAAGCTCAAATGTCCCATTGTTTGTAGCATTCTCCCCGAATCCTCCAGGCATAGAGTCTTTCCTTAGGTCTCACAGCCCATTTTCCTTCCTTTTATTTTTTATTTTTATTTTTATTTTTATTTTTATTTTTATTTTTATTTGTGTGTGTGTGTGTGTGTGTGTGTGTGTGTGTGTGTGTGTGTGGTACTGGGTATTGAACCGAGAGGCATTCTACCTCTGAGCTATACCCCCAGCCCTATTTTATTTTTTATTTTGAAACAGGGTCTCACTAAGTTGCAGAGGGCCTCCCGAGGTTGCTGAGTCTGGCTGCAAACCTGTGATCCTCCAGTCTCAGCCTCCCAAGTACTGGGATTACATGCCTGTGCTATGACGCCCAACTTCCTTCCCTTCTTTTCTCTGCTCATACCATTTCCCCTTCTTTTCCTTTCTTTCTACCCTTTCATTATTTTGGTTCCTCCTCCTTGTTCTTGCACTCTTCTCCCCCTTGTTCTCCCTGATTTCTCTCTCTTTCTCTTTGGAGCACGTTTATGTCTTGCATGAGAAGGCTGGGGGTTTGTACATGCCCTTTGTTGGAAGGGAGATATATTTTGTGTGACATTAATTATATCCCTTATCCTGGCATGTTCCCACTGGTTTGACTATGAATGGCTGACCCATCATCAGTGTGATCAGTGTGGCACAGGGCTTCTCACTTTATCACGCAATGTATCCAGTCTTTCTCAGAAATAGAATTAGACATAGAATTTAAATAGAAAACACGAATCGAATTGCTCAAACACATTTCAAGTAACAAGCAACTTATCTGTAACTGTTTATGTATCTGACTCCCCGAGTACACTGAAAGTCACGTAAGGCCAGGGATGCTGCCAGTTTACCTGTTTTTTCCTTGTGCCTAGCCTGGGCCTCAGGGTAAGGGAAGCCTTCATTCACAAAATGAATAAATGAATATTTTTATATGTATTCTACTTTTCATTTGAGAAAAGATATAAGGATGAAATGAAACTGGGCATTTGTAATCCCAGTACTTAGGAAGTTGAGACAGGAGGATCACAGGTTCATGGCCAGCCTTGGCAATTTAGTGAGGCCCTCCGCAACTTAGTGAGACCCTGTTTCAAAATAAAAAGAATAAAATAAACAGGACTGGGGTGTAGCTCAGAGGTAGAATGCCCCCTGGGTTCCATCCACAGTAACACACACACACACACACACACACACACACACTGGATGAACTGAAAGTGGATTTCTTGGTAAGAGAATCAGCAAAAGAGGAATAAATGCCCACCTCCTTTTCTAATAGACTGCTGGGTTGAGGACACTCAGGAGTTCAATTGTGTGATGGATTATTCGTAGCAAATGTGAAGACCTTAATTCCCTCCCACCTGCCCATGCACACATTGGTTGCAGCCACTGACTGAGTCCTGCCCCGGTGCCTGGCTTTGCATCCATCATGTCTAAACTTCCAAATAATCCTTCAAGGTAGATATTGTGACGGCCATTTGGCTGGTGGAACAAGTGAGGTTCAGAAGGTTGCACTACTTTGTCCCAGGTGATACACTTTTGAGGGACAATCCAGGATGTGAATCAGGGCGGGCAGTCTGATTCCAGAACTTTCCCTCTTCCCAGTACTCCCTGTTGCTACAAGGAGTCATTTGCCTGTTAGTGGTGGGAAACACTTTTGGGGAATGATTCTGCTCTTTTAGAAGAAAGGCCGCCTGCTACTTTGATGTTGAGATTCTGTCTGCAAGTGGGAAAATTAAACTGTGTTTCTGTGTGATTTCTTCCATGTAATGAAATAAACATATGTTATCATTATTTATTGTTATGACTAGGAGAATGCATGTGACAGGGCTGCTGCTGACTGTGTGTCATCATAGTAATTTCTAAAGGCCAGACACTGTGCTAAGTATATGCTGTGCATCAGCCCATGGAATCCCCATAACAACCGGACAAGGCAAATGTGATGATCATAGTTACGCTGTGGCCCAGCAGTCTTGCCCTTTGATATTTACAGTAGAGAAATTAAAATAAAAACCAGCAAAAATACTTGCAGAAGAATATTAATAGTAGCTTCATTCCTAACAGCAAAAACTGAAAACATCCCAGGATCCCGTTAATCGGAGAAAAGTTAAACAAATTGGCATGCTCACACAATGGAGTATTGCTGAGCAATAACACAGAAGCAACACTGATATATGCAAGGATGCAGATGAATCTCAAAATCATTATGCTGATTGAAAAGCACATACTTGCACAAAAAAGTACATTCCATTCAAATGACTTGTTTTGGTGGAAAAACATCAGGACAGTGGTTATCTTTGGGCTGTATGATGGGGAAAGACAAAGGAATTTTCCAGAGTGACGGACATGTCCTGTGACTTGCTGTGGACTTAGATTACATGGGGGTCTGTATTGATCAAAACACATGGAAAAGGCCAGGTTTGGTGGTGGATGCCTGTAATCCCAGTGCTTGGGAGGCTGAGACAGGAGGATTGTAGGTTCAGGACCAGCCTTAACAACTTTGTGAGGCTCTCAGCAACTTAGCAAGACCCTGTCTCCAAATAAAAAATAAAATAGGGCTGGGGGTATACCTCAGAGATAGAATGCCCCTGTGTTTCACCCCGTTAAATCTTCACTTATCTGATGGGCCCCTTATGGCTTCCTCTGTCTCCCGCCCCGGCATGGCTCAGTCTCCTGTGCTAGGGCCTGGCCTGACGCAGTGAGCAAGCTCAAGAACTACGGGTGCAAGTGGAAGCTGGGACAGAACACACTAGAACGCGGCTGCCTGAAAAGTCTCCGAGCCTCTCACGCACCACCTGTGGCAGATCCTCCCCTGCCCTTCGCTTGCTCTGGGTCACGGCGCTGGTTCCAGGCTCCCTCACCAGCTGCCTTCTGGCTGGATTCAGCCACCGGGAGGTGCTGGTGATAGGTAGAAACTGGGAGAAGCCAGGGTATTTCTCCCCTGTTCTCTCTGCTTAGAAAGGTGTCCCCAACAGTGGCTGAGTCCCCTGCACAGTTCTAGCGGCCATCAGATAACTCCTCCCTTTGTGGTCCCGAATTTCTCCAGGCAGCCCTGCCATGATTCCAGCTCCCTTTTGGTGATTCCTTCGGGGCTCTGGTAACGCCACACCCTCCTTCTTCCCTCTCGTCCTTGGGATGGTAGCGGCTCCAAGCTATTGATCATCGCTGATTTCATGATTCTCTGGTTGGTTTTAGGCTCCTCTGACACCTTTGTTACTAATTTCCTGGATAGCTAGCCTGGGATTTCTTTTCCTGATATTATAGTTTGTAGGAACCTCAGTTCCTGCATTTTAAAAATGAGATGAGTTGTAAGATCACTAGTTTTCTCCTTGCTAAAATTCAGATGAAAGAGGACATGGGATTTAGCATGCCAGCCACATTGGCCTATTTTGAATTTCAGGGAGAGAGAGAGAGAGAGAGAGAGAGAGAGAGAGGAAGGAGGAGGAGGAGGATAAGAAGAAGAAGAAGAAGAAGAAGAAGAAGAAGAAGAAGAAAAGAGGAAGAAGAAAAGAGGAAGAAGAAAAAGAAGAAGAAGGAGGAGGAGGAGAGGGAGGGAGGGAGGGAGGGAGAGGGAGGGAGAGAGTGAGAACTCCTAACACTTCCACTGGGCACCTGTGCCCTTCTTCATGCAATACCCACTTTCCCAGCCAGTGGGGGAAGCGAAGCGAGTCACCCGGACTCTCAGCCCACGTGCCGATTGAGATGCTGCCCATCAAGTGCCAGTGTCACGACACGGATCCAGAAGTGGCTGGAGGTCAGTGAGCATGCGCAGGAGCTGGTGCGTGGCCCACCCGCCACTCCAGAGTCAGCCCGGAGATAAAGAGAAGTCCACAGAGGACAAGCTACCTTTCTGCTGAGTCCTGGTAGTTCATGATCCTCTGTCATCAGCTAACGATTCACCTACTCACCTTCTAGCTCCCGGTTTCGGCATACTTCCCACCTCACCAGGGCCCGTACAGTGTTATTTTACTTGTGAAAACAAAGCTAAAAGTGGATATCAAATTCCTTCAGGTACCCTCCATCAATGGGGGTATAAATGCATATATGACTCTCATTCCTAAAAGTAATTCCAACCCAGCACCGTCGATAGCATGAACTGTACTAAGTGCAAATCACATGTTTGGGGGAATACCATCAAAAAGGAAGTATTCTAAGAGGAGTATTCTGGAAAGCAGTGATGGGAGGTGATATTTCAAATTAGGCATTGAAAAATGATGTTAAGACTTAAATGTGGTAGGCAAAGGTATAATGAAGGAAAGAACAGGGGTTTGTGCTGAGTCAATGTGGGATGTGTCTAGAATCTTTGCCTAGGTTACTGGGAGTCGGTGAAGGTTTTTGAGCAGGGATGTGATAAAATCAGATCTGTGTCACACAACAATTGCTGTTGTGCCCCAGAGGCATGGGAATTAGCCATGGAGAAGGGATGAAAGGAGCGCAGGGGAGCCACTGCCGTAGCCATTGCCACAGCCCTCAGCAGCCACAGCCTGCCGGGGAAATCAAGACAAAATAGAAACTCGTTGAGCTTGCACATCTCGGGGATTTGTACAGACCTCAAGTTACTTGGAGGAATGGCTTGGCGATGCTCATGGAGTAGACTGCAGGGGAGGAGGTCAAGGGGTGAGGGTGCTTGGGAGAGTTCAGTGGACATTATGGACTGTGAAACCCAGTACAGCAAGGAAAGGGCTTAGCTGGAGGGCCAGATGGAAGCAGTGGCCATCCTGACCTAGGCAGTACTCACTGCAGTGGGAGTGAGAGGGCAAAGACAGGCCTAAGAGAATTCTGTGGGTGCCCAACGATCGCTTCGACCCCATACCGTCTTATGCATCTGCATTGGAAACTGGTGTCTACCATCTTGCCTTCCCCAGCTCACATGGAGGAGAGGGTGGCAGGGACGACATAGTATTTCAAGTAAAGGATCATAGATCTGCATTTATTAACCCTGTAACTTCAGAAGCAGCTCTTCACCACTCTGCGCCTCCCTTCATCACCCCAAGTAAAACAGCCTGGGTCAGTGGCCAACAGGGTGGACTCTGGACTGAGTCATTATGACCTTCCGTATGACCTTGTGCAACTGACTTCACTTCTCGGCGTCTTGTTTTCTTCCTCTGTAAGACAGGGATACTAACACTGCCCAACACCTGGCATTGTGAGGATTAAATGAGATAATGCAAGCTAAGCCTTTAGCACAATGGCTGGAACACAATAACTAATTAATAATATATTGAAATAATTGTCATATTTTTAATCCATGGGAATAATTGTTATGAGGAACTCTAAAATGGGGGATAAAAGTCTGTCGCTCTGACAGTTGCTAGGAGGACCAAATCATGGACTTAAATGTGCTTTTAAAACTGTAAAATGGTGTACAGATGTTAAGATAGTAATTATGATAAGAACAGTGCCCCATGGGAAGTGAGATGTTCCCCAGGGCACACATATAGAGCCAGTATTATGTGCCTGCTGAGGGAGCAGCTAATTCCTTGCTGGCTAGAGGCCTGGTCTGTCTGCCCTGGCTCTTCGCTCTGCCTGGAATCAGCTGATAAGTGCTCACTGGCCCACGCTGCCCTGAGAGTGGTGGCTGCTCTCATGCAATTGATAATAAGGATGGTGCTGTGATGAGCTTTTGCTAGATGAAGCCAGCATCCCTTCTGAAGGCAGCATTGGGTGGTCACGAAAGTTCTCACACTCTAGCCCACTGATGGTGGAGATCTCAAGGCCCTGTTGCTAATTCCAGTGTCAGACAGCCAGGACGTGGAGGTATCAGCTTGTGTGGCTACTCTGTTTGTTCTCAAGCTTGTGTTCTTTTTGCTGCCCTTCACTGCCTGTTCTGGGGGTGAGGGAAAAGGACTGATCTGCATCCAAGCGAGGTGGCGCATGCTTGTAATCCTGGTACTTGGGAGGCTGAGACAGGAGGATCGCAGATTCATGGCCAGTCTCAGCAATTTAGTGGGGACTTCTGCAACTTAGCAAGACCCTGTTTCAAAATGAAAAAGTAGGGCTGAATTCCCCTGGGTTCAATCCCCAGTAACACACACACACACACACACACACACACACACACACACACACTGATTTGCATGTTGGGATTAGGAATTTGGCAGAAATGTGGTGATGAGCTTGAATGCCCTGTGGGTATTGGTATTAAACTGGTCTACTGAAGGAATGGGTAATTGACCTATCCCAAAAAGAGCGTTAAGTATTGTCCACCTGAATTAAATGATCATTCCCATTTCCTGCAGCTGTGGCAAGAGCTGAAGGTCAGCCTGGTCATCTCTTCAGGTGAGCATGAGCACAGGTCGGGATGATCTAGAGCACATTATTTCCTTCGTTCTGATCAGTTCTGCTGTTTCCATTCACTGTTTTAAACTTAAAAGTCCTCTTAACTCTTCCCTTTCCCTCCTCCTCATCTCTGAACAGTCCTGAACGTTGCAGGTGTTGCCTCCTTACTGCCTCTGTTTTGCAGTCCCTCCTCTCCCAGCTGTGGTCAGGGGCCTCACATCTTACAGGATGACAGTGGCAGCTCTGTGATCAGCCTCCCTGTTTTGCCTCTTGGCGTCCTGTCTGTCCTGTGCAGACACCAGCATGAGCCTTCAGAGCACAGCTCCTTCCACTTGACGTGCTTTCTCAAAGCCATTGAGGACGTGGCCAGAGCCTGCAGAGTTCAAGTCCATGTGCCCCGTGTTCAAGACCCTTCAAGATCCGACACACCTGTCATCGCTCCTGCTGGCCAGTAACACCCTCCTCACTTTCCTGTACTCCTCCTTCATGGCTGAGCTTAGAAATCATCTCTTGTTTTTGTCTCATGCAGTTTTTCTTGATCCCCTTAGTCAGGAACAGTCAGTTCTTCCTCTGTATTCCCACAGTCCTGGTTTGGGTGTGCTCATTTCGTGTTGTTTTATGTCTTGGGACTTACCCGAGTGTTCGTCTTTCTGTCCAGATTGCAGGCTTCATGCATCGTAGAGAATACCCATCACAGATCCCACACCCGGGCCACAGACCAGGCTCGATGAACACTTAGCCATTTACATCCATTTGACGGCAACTGGCTAGCTGAGGCAGATTTAAAAGCCAACTCCTTTTGCCCCATTCATCCATGCATAAAAGCTCTAAACATGACAACATTTCTTGATTGGGAAGCTATGAGTAGGTTTGCTGTAAATATAGCTGGGAGCTTGAGGTTAAGCAATAGGGAAATAGAACTTAGGTAGAAATTGACTCAGCTGGCAATTTGAATGTTTCTTCTCACCAGCAGCTTTTTCACTGAATTAAAATAAAAAGGAAATATTAATTATATAAATAAATTAAAAAGTGTGGAATAAACTTTGCTCTGTTGGGACCATGCTTTCTTTTATAGCCCAGGAATCAAGTGGGCCCACTCAAGCCCATTGATTGCTTTTCCTGTAAAAATAGTAGTTCGAAGGTAGAGAGTCATTTTACATCACAGAACCAGAAATATATTTTATGAGAGCTACAAAGGGAGTTAGAAAATCAGTTTTTTAATATTATGTAACTATTCATTGAGGCCATTGAATAGTTTCACCAGGGCGGGAAGCCTGTCAAATTTCTCTCAGTGCCTATGATTTCTTTATTCCTAAAAAATTTTGCTCAAGGAAGAATTTGGTTTCCATTTGCAGCAGTCAGTAGAAACATATAGGAAAACAGTGGAAACATACAGGAAAACAGGAAAGATATAGGAAAAAAGCATATTGTAGTTTCCTTGTGGTAAAAATATATGACATCTTCATACCTTTGGTGTTCAAGAATGACAATTTTTCAATTCTCTTTTCTAACCACGGTCTGATACCATGTAGCCACTCTTACCTATTTATTTTTCCTTCTTACAGAGCTATTCTATGTTACATTCCATTTATGAAATTGAAACATTGCATGCACCTTGTAATAAGCCCTAGTTTTTCTTTATCACTGTATCTCAGGCTATTTCCCTATCAGTTCATATAAACACCCTTAGTCATTTTTTTAGTTGCCTAGAATTTCATTTTATAAACATACCAAAACTTATCTAACAAATTGCCCATAGATGAGCATTTAGATTTATAGCGTTTTTTTAAACACTGCAACAAATCTCCCCATACATCCACTGTTGGGCAGAGGGAAGACTGTAGAATCCAAATTTCTAGAATTCAGATTTCTGAGACATAGGACTTTCATTTTACATTACCACAATGAGTAGGTTGGTAGGTTTACTGTAAATATAGCTGGGAGCTTGAGGTTAAGCAATATAGCTTAGATAATAAAAACCATTTTGTATGTACATTCCTAAAATAAACACAAGAAGAGAACGGATAATAACTTAGGTTTTGGAGAGTCAATTTTAGCACACTTTGTGGTACTCCTGTAGCTTCCATGCTGTAGTCTGCCTACTACTCAGGGGACGGCACAAAACAAGCCCAATTCCTTTCTCATACAATGGCAGTGCTTCAGAGATTTGAAGGTATTGGCCATGATGTTCTGGAATCTTCTCTGTCTTTAGGTGCATCATTCTTGTATCTTCAGTTTTTTCCTCGTGGGGCTGGGTGCAGTCCCATTCCACCTGGACCACTTTCTTCTGGAGGTTTTGTGTCTCAATCTCTCTTGAAGCATGGAAAATAGAATCGGTCGACGCTCCAGAGGTGGTCTGATAGAACTGCACCATCACCTCCCTCCTTCAGGATATAATTCTTCTGTTAATGTAGCTTATGTTTGTGATCATTTTTCTTTGGGGCTATAATCTATGCCAATGACCGATATAGTCCATGAGAAATCCGTGTCTTCGCTTGCATTCCTAGTAATTGGGAGACTGAGACAGGAGGATTGCAGGTTCACGGCCAGCCTCAGCAAATTAACGTGGCCCTCCACAATTTAGTAAAACCCTGCTTCAAATTAAAAAATAAAATAGGTCTCGGGGTGTAGCTCGGAGGTAGAATGCCCCTGGGTTCAATCCCCAGTATCCCCCCCCCAAAAAAAAAAACTGGTGTCTCTTCTCAGTGCTAACTCAAGACTCTCTCTTCCTCTTTGTACACATAGGTACATGGAGACAGGTACATTAAGTTTCATACTGTGTTATTAGATCCTGAGCATTCTTTCAGCTTGCTGTGGAATGCTTTTTATTCCAATTGTCATCCAAAATGTTGATTTTCCCTTCCAATTTCATGTGGTCCCTAACAATGCAGAATTGAGACCAGTCCTCACTTGAGCTCCTGCAGGCCTCTTTTGATGCTGATCTCAAGCTGCCTTTGGGAATGATGGTCTTGCTATCGATAAGCCACCTACAGAGTATGTTTGCACTAATTCACAGGGAGGCCCAAGTCACTGTCTGTTACCCTGTTTCATTTTTCCATAGCATTTGTCTTCTTCAAATACACTATCTAGTTTCCTCATTTCCTTTGTTTATGGTATGTCTCCCCTAACAAAAATATTATCTCCATGAGGACAAGGATTGCTGTCTGTATTGCTCACTGATGTGTCCCTCGCACCTCCAATAATGACCCACACATAGTAGGCACACAGTAACCATTGGCCAACAAATGAATAAATTGCTTCTCAGAATCTTTGTATTGTGTCCACTGGGTTTCCTGTGCCTATCTGAGATGACAGAACATTCTTTGGATTCAGTTTCATCAGATAAGGACGGTGTTCCCTAACTCTCATTTATTGCTCCAAATTTAACACTAACCTTAACACAATGAAATGTCAGCATCACCACAAATCCTAAGAGGCCACTTATCCAGGGTCCTAAAGAATTTCTCTTACTTTTAGTTTTTTCCTTTGAGTGATGATATGCATGAGTAACTTAAAAAAAGTCAAGTGGTTAGGATAGTATATAGTATCACATTCTGTGACCACATATACATATAATCACATGAGATTCAATAAGGAAAGCTGAATTTTGTGGGAAATCCAAGGCTTTTCTTGATAAGGTCCCAATTAGAGATAGACATGGCTTGGATTCTAGCACCTCCATTTCCTGGCTATGTCATTAATGAACAGGTACTTAGTCCCCCAGATTCTCAGTTTCCTTATCTATGTGAATGAAGGTTAAATGAGATAATGCAGGCAAAGTGCCAAGTACACTAAATGTTGGTTTCTTTCCTATTTCCCTAACAAAGAAGTTTAAAATAAATTGGAAAGGTTACCGAAATCTGTCAAAATAATTCCTTATTTAACATAGAAACAAATTGCTGTTCAACAGGGAGGTAAACAAATCACTCAGATAGGATCAGACATGATGTCATTATAATAACTTTAGGTAAAGCTAATTAAGCACTCAAACTCTGTTAATGCTCTTAATAGGAGTATCCCAGAAAACTTTCCCATTATGATCAGGTGGCTGGCCCAAAAAAGGAGATCTCCAGACCCCATTGTGCCTAAAAATTACAGGCAAAAAAGAGATGTTCAGGCTTAAAATCAAGAGCGAGGCATGAAAGGGAGGGAAGCAGGCCCAGGAGAATCCCCTCTCCAGTGCTGTTGGCAGCTAATCCTGCTGTCAACGCCTTTGCAGGTGGTGGTTGTCTCTTTTATTTGCCCATGTTCTACATTTGCATGCTTCTTTTCCTCTGACATCGCAGGTGTCCCTAAATCAGGGTTAAATCGCGCAGGCTGTGTTAAAATGGTGGCTTCAGCATATACTATGTTTACTTTTATGTCACCAAATCTAGGAAATAATACAGATATTCAAATCAATGTGTATCTACCTGATGTGGGGAAAGAAGGACACAGTGAAGCGGGCACTATGAGAAACCTCTGAAAGACAGAAAGCAGATGGGTTTGGACTGTAGATGAAAGAGCAGCTTAAGGCTGTGTGGGAGTGGCGCTGAGGACGTGCTGGGTCTGGGCGCCGAGAGACACTCAGAGACACCAGCTAAGCAGGTCATAGAGGGCGCCACAGAAGCAGCGGCAAGGACCCTACTTGTTGCGTAGGGAGGGGGACATTTGCTCCAGGCCAAAAAAAAAAAAATAGGGCGTCTTTTAGCCAAGGATGGACCTGAAGCTTGGATGGTTGGCAGCGCTGGGAGGAGTATCAGGATGAGATGTTCTGAACAATTAGTAAGAGATAAACGCCAGAGCATCTGAAGCAGTAGTGACTGGTGTGCGCTTTTCTAGGTCCTTTGACATAGGAGTAAAATAGGGTCAGAGGGCTGGTAATTCAACAAAGTTTCAGCTCCGAGCCCTCACCATTTGGAGCAATGAATATCTTAGTTTGCCTAGGACTCAGGTGATCCCGGGGTTGCAGGACTTTCAGAGCTAAAACTGAGGAAGTTGCAGGACAAGTGAGTCAGTCTACCATCACTCTGCCCTCTGCCATCCCATCAGCAAAAGCAGGGTCTCCCTGGAGACCTTCTTTCAGAGCTATGCTGGCTGCTCTGCACCTCGTTTTTGGCTATTCCCAAGTGATGGTTGTGTGGGTCTCAGGTCACTCAGGTGACACATGTGCTGCCCCCCCCCCCGGGAGGTCAGTGATTTATAGTTGTCACTGAAAACATGTACAATGACATAAATTTGACACACACTGAATGAGAGGTATAATAACTCCGGTTCATAGGAATCTGAAGACATACATCATACTTATCCTAAATATTGTATTTTTTCATGGCCAAAACAGGTATGACCTTTCATTTTTGGTGTCCATGCCTTTCTCGACTGCCTGAATCTTCTCATCAACTCCAGCACTGAATTCTGTATATGTCAGCGCAGGTGAAAAGACAAAGGCTCTGGCTCCAACTCTCTAGCCGTTGGAGATCTCCTGCCCGTACCTGCCTCTGCATGTCCCATGTTTGAGAAGATGTCTGTGGACTTTTTCTGGGTACTCATCCAGCCAGACCTTTCCCTATATCAGGGTTTCGGCAGCTGTGTCCTGTCACCCATCCTCAAGTCAAGGTCTTTAAGCACAAGCAACTCTCATTCATTCATTCATTCATTCATTCGAGAAATTTTTATTGAGAAACGACTGTATTCCAGAAAATCCTAGTGGACTATTGAGGATTCAAATTCCTAGTGTCACTATTGAGGATTCAATAGTGACAGATAGACAATGTCCTTGATTTCTGGGTGTATATTCTAGGGGAGGTGAGGCAGATTATGAAAGAATGGACAATTAACTATCACAAAAGTAACAACAAGGAAGTTATCAGATGGTGCTGGTGCTAAGCAGATTATTAGGGCAAAGGGCTTTGATGAAGAGTTCCTAGATGACAATCTCTTCATGGTGGCCAGGAAAGGCTTTTACAAGGAGGTGACATTTAAGCTGCAATCAGAACAACAGAGGAGTCAGGCATGCAGAGGTGGGGAGATGGGGTAAAAATGGCATGCCTGTCAGCATGGGGAGAAAGCTAGGAACAAGCCCTAAGGGGGAAATAAGGTGCTTGAAGTGGAACAACAAAAACAAAACAAAACTCGAGCAACATGGGGAGGGAGCTTAGAAGAATAGAGCCACCAACAGGGGCCAGATGAGGAAGGAGGTCCTAGGAGGCTTCAGTAGGGTGTTGGGTTTTAGTCTAAGTTACCAAAAAACTATTGAAAGGCTTTAACCAGGGGAGTGAAAAGATCTGATTTAGAAAATTCTTTCAAGCAACAATGGGAAGAATGGATGGAAGGTCCAAGATAGAGGCCGGGGTCCTGTTAGGATGCCACATGAGTGGTCTAGGAAGAGATGAGGGGGCCTTAGCTTGAATGGTGGTGATGAAAATAGAGAAAAAGGAAAGAGGATGGAATCTATGGTGGAAGGAAAGCATTAGGACTTGGGACTAGTTTAACATAAGAACAGGGATGAAGTGGGTTGAACTGAGAGGCTCCCAAATCATATGTCTACCTGGAACCTCAGGATGTGCCCTTATTTGGAATAAAAGTCTCTGTAGATGTAATGAAAATGAGCTCATTCTGGATTGGGTATGCCCTAAATCCAGTGATGAGTGTCCTTGTAAGACACAGGAAAAAGACAGACCCAGAGACCCAGAGAGGAAGGTCATGTGAAGGAAGAGACAGAGAAAAAATCAATACATGTGCAAATCAAGGAATGCCATGGTTGCCACAGGCTCCAGAAGCCAGAAGAGGCCACGTGGGCTACAGCACCTCCAGAAGGAATCAAACCTGCAGCACCTGATTTCAGACTTCCAGGCCCAGCGCTGTGAGAGGATGCATTTATGTCTCTTTAAGCCATATTTGTAGTATATTTATAGTGGCAGCCACAGGAAGCTAATAGAGGAGGGAAGAGGGAAATCAAGGCTAACTCCTAAGCTTTTTAGTTTTGGCTACTTACTGGATGATTATGCCGTTTACTGAAAACAGGAAGACTAGGAAAAGAGCAAGATTTTCTACAACTGGTCATGTCTTCTGGAGGTGGCCAGGTGGAAGCAGTTCCACATGAAGTGGAATGAGCCCCAGCTTGCAGGCCCCGGGGTGGGGAGGGCATAAGCAGAGGTGGGTCCAGGTATAGGGCTAGAGGCCCAGGGAGGGAGAGCCAGGAGCATCCTTCGAAAGAAAGACTGATGAGGAACTAGGGGCTCCTAGAGATAATCTTCGTTCCCTTCCTTGGTGCTATAGATTGAATGTCTGTGCTCCCCTAGAATCCATACGTTGAAACCTAAGCCCCAGCGTGAGGGTATCAGGAGGCAGCCTTTGGGAGCTGATTGGGTCTGGAGGGTGGAGACCTCATCAATGGGTTCAGTGCCCTTATTAAAGAGGCGACTGAGGACTGTCTCACCCCTTCTGCCATATGAGGATACAGAAAAAAGATGGCCATCTGTGGCCAGGATCTGCGTCCTCATCAGGCATGGAATCTGCCGGGGTCTTGACCTTGGACTTGCAGTCTCTGCAACTGTGAAAGCTAACCTTCTATTGTTTCTAAGCCACCCAGCTCTGGTACTTTGTTCTAATAGCAGCCCCAACAGATAAAGACCTGATGCATGACCTTGGGCCATTTACCCAGTTTCCTCAAGTCCCAAGTGCTGTGTGAATGTCTGTCCCTATCACTCTGAACTTCATTATGACGTGAGGCTACACTGCACCAATAAAGGTATATTTTTAAAATTTTTAAAAATAAAATAGAGGTTAAGCTGGGTGCTGTGGTGTGCGCCTGGAATCCCAGTACCTGGGAGGCTGAGAAAAGAGGATCGCAGTTTCAAGGACAGCCTTCAGCACTAGTGAGACTCAACAATCTAGTGAGACCCTGTTTCAAAAACAAAAAAATATAAAGGGCTAGGGCTAGCTCTCACAGGTAGTCTACCACTGGGTTCAATCCCCAATATCACAGTAAATAAATAAATGAATAAATAAATAAATAGATACATAAAATAGAGGTTAAAAAGCACTTTTATTTCAGAGTCTAGAAGCTATTCTTCCTGTTACCATCTTCCGCAGATGTTTCTCTTAACATTAACATTTTTCTCTTTTCATTCATCTCACACTATCAAGAAAAGTAGTTGTAATACACTCGCGTTGTTAAGGGGAAGAGTTCTCTGTCAGTAGAAGTAGACTCTGCTACCTTGAAACATTTGGGGACTGATTGAAAGGTGTCCAAACCAGTGGTGATTTGAACATGTGACCAGACCCCAAACGCCTTAAGTGCCCTTTCAATTCTCCTCCCAGGAATTTCTTAATTTTCGTCATCCCCATCCTGATCCAGAAGGTATCGTTTTACTGTAATATGGCATGTATAAGCATTTCAAATGTATTTTATTGCAAAAGCATTTTTCAAATGGAGGATCTAAGCAAAGCTTTTCAAATCATTAAGGCATTGGCCTCTTCCTCTCCCTGTAAGATCCCAGGTGTCATGATAAAAATCAAAGGACTTGCTCAATCCTTCTGTGTTCATTGCCTATAAATTTTCAAGATTCAGTCAGCAATCCTTGAATGTGCTGACATATTCTTTAGGTTTGGATTTCTGTGGTTAGAAAACATCTAGGAAGCGGTAAATAATTGCCTTCCCTCCTTTTGTTCAAGCTGTTTTCACTGCCTGAAAATCCTTCTCCACCCCCCTCATTGCCACATCTATCTGGGCCTCCGCAGGACACTGCTCAAAGTCCCCACTTCTATGGAAGTTTTCCCTTTATTGTACTCACCATGAGATAGAGGCATTTGGAGAACCGTAGGCATTCTCCACACACGCCTCTCCCCAGCCAGACGTGGCCTCCGCTGCTTGCTCCCTCCCACGGTGATTTTTGTGCCTTTCTTGGCTCACTGGATGGTGCCTGCCCCGAGTGCTATAGTTTCTTTCTTCTTTCTAAGCATCTTGATGTATATCCCATTCACCTGTGCATTCCTCTCAGCACGGCCTTATACAATGATCTGCATGTTCTGGGTCCTGGGAAGGGTCCTGGCGCATGGACGGATGGGTGGAGGTGTGCAGACGTGCGTGGACAGATGGGTGGGGGCATGCAAAAGACACATCCACACATCCTGCCTTCCAGTTGTGAAGGAGCTTTCTTTGCCCACTTGCTTGGCTATTTGCTACAGATGCCACATACATGGAACATTCTGGCACATGGGCCTTGTTTTTTTTTTTTTAAATCTAGTTCCTTGAACTACTAGTTTAATTCTTCATCCTTCCACCTCAACTTTCTTTGATTCATTATTGCTGCTCAGCCGACCCTCAAAACTTCCCTTGATCCGCAGCTGGTTCTTCCTGGACAATAGTCCAGCTCATCTTTTGACCATGGCTCTCCTCACTGCGGCTTCTTGTCCTTGCCCATACTCTTGGATTACCTTGCATAGAACACATGTGAGCTCAGTCCATTCTCTGGAACTTTCCTTTCTAGAATCTACTACTGGCCCTCTCTTGCCTTTTTCCAATGGGGTGTTTTCACCTTATTGTCAGTAAGCCAAGGAAGAACTCAATTCCAGAGGCATTGTGCCCTCTCTAGAGAGAAAAATGTTTAGAAAAGGTATATAGTGATGATAGTTTATTTTTCCATCAGGTTTCAGGGAAACTTTGCTTTAGAGTACAGAAAAACGACCTGTACTTTGTAGGCTCATTTTCCAGGAGCTGGACTTTGGGGAGACCTCAGGCCCTTAAGTACTTGGCAAATCATAATGGAGCCTCAGTATACTATGGTGGCTGACCAAGAAGAAAAGCTCTTGTAAAGGTGAGAGACTGTTTTTCCAAAGAGGAGCAGGAAAATTGGGTTCATTGCTTCCCCAGTTCATTTTATATAGTCATGTCTAACTCACACTGATAATTTTACTGATAGAATTTGAAAGGTATCACTACACCAACCTAGAATGTCAGAGTTCCACGGCCTTTAGGGACCATCTGGTCTGGTGTTTCCCAAAGTGAGGGATTGTATCCCTGATGGGACCTTGGATCATTTTGGTGAGGTATCTGGATACAGGACCAAATACTGACTCATGTAGTAGGAGATATTCCATTTAAAAAAATTCTCCATCTTTCTGATTAGCTAGGGAGAAGGTTGTAATTTGGAGCCCAAATATCCTTATTATCTCTCCATTACTTACAAATAATCTCTATTTATCTCTTGGTTTATAAATTAAGCAAAAGCAAACCTCAGCTTCAAACCCTCCTGTAGGCAAGGCTCTATGAGATAAATTTCATAACTCTTCTGTTGTCCCTGTATTTATTTTTCAAGGTTAATGCCTACATGTGGCAAAGGATATTCGTTTTCTATTGAGGATGGCGAGAAAAGATTTCCTTGTTGTACAACATCGATGTAAATAATAATGTGAGTTAATTAGAAGAAAAATTATAACATGTCAATATTCCAGACTCTGGAGTCTGCCTCTGGAAAGTCCAGGGTGAAAAAGCAACTATGGTCGCCGCTCTCTGAAAGCCACAGGTAGGGAAGACAATGAGATTGTAGATGTTTTCTCTATTTATTTTTTAACCAGTCTTGTGGCACATGTGTTTCTCATTGTGAGCCACTCTAAACCCTCTAGAGAGTGGACGGAGCACCCAAGCTAATGACATCATCTCTTTAAGATTAGGTCAATTTTGTCGAGACACACGGTCTTTGTGTCTCACCTCTGTTCCTCTAACGTGAAGCTTCCAGGAATTGTTTCCACGGGGTATGTGACTTCATTCTTCCTTGGGACAGTCAACTCCTGGGGAATAAGGGATGCAGTAGGAAGTCAAGGAAGACTGGGATGTGTCTAGGCCAATAGGCAGATCCAGGCCACGTCTACAGCCAATAAGGTACACACAGGCCTCTTCCAGCTTACTGGGCAGCTGAGCTCATGGCCCACCAAATGCTCCTGAGGCTTTCATCAGAAGATGGCTGGAAGCTCCTTTTGAAAACTCTCAGGACCCCCCTTCCTAACCCTTCCTAACCCTAAGGTAACTCCCTTCCTACAGTCAAAGATGAGCTGCTGTCACAGCTGAGAAGGGATTGGTGGTGCTGTCTTCGGGAACCACTCCCCTCCATCGTCAGCTCAGCTTTTACCTTTTCAAATCTGGGGGCTGGGGGGGGGACATCAGGGTCTGGAGAACATCTGGGGAGCAGATTCGTCAAAGGGATCTGTTTCTCTTGTACAGCAAGGAAACAATGCCCCATTCCTGGGAAAATGATTTATGATAGCACACAGAAGCCAAGAGCACACGAGCTTTTGCTTGACTTTCTTTTTTACTCCTACCTGTGGACAGATAGGTTCTTCCTGTGCATTTTGGCTCAGGATCTTCGAAATTCCAGTCATCTCCCCAGCTTGTGGCTTTTGCTGATGGCCTTCCGTTTGGGCGCCCTTCAGCAATTATCCAGTGTAGACAACACAGAAACTTCTGAAGCATAAAAGCCTGCCTTTGCCCTCCTCTTCCATTTCTCTCTATCTCTGTTCAGCAAAGGCAAACCACAGCCCAGACAGACAGGAAGGCCGGTGCACAAGTGTGTGGTGACCCGACAGAGCGGGCTGACTCATGACTGAGGTCAGGGTCACCTCTTGTGGCCACCTGGCTTCTGACACCTCAGAGAGCACAGACCTGGTCCCCAGCCCCCAGCTCAACCCTTCCTGTGGTGGCTTGAAGCCTCCCAGTCCCCTCTTCAGTTCCTAAGTGCCTTGGGGCATGGCCTGCCTCTGTGCATGGCGGATGGAGTGGGGGTCTTGGTGCCTTCCTGCAGACATGAATGACAGCAGCACGACATCCCCCTCTCTGTTCCAAGACCCTTTCCCACAATCCTGCCTCCCACCTCCATTTTTTCTCTAGCTTGATCATTCTCCTTGCAGGCTCTGGGTTTCTCCACAGTCCTACCACTCCTGCGCACACCGGGCAGCCCCTCTGTGGAGAGCCAGGCCTGTGGGGCATCTTCTCCTACACGCTGTGCCTCCCTGTGAACTCCCCATGCCGTTCCTCCCTTTCCTGCCCTCCTCACACTCAGAGGCCAGAGAGGGCCTGCTGAGGGCCCTCAGCCCACAGCCAGCCCGAGTCATGCTGGTTCCACAGAGAAGTCCCTTCTTCTCAGTCACCCGGCTTCCAGGCTACCACTTTATCTCTGGGGTTTGGTCTTATTTGTGGTCCCTTTGCCCTTCTCAGAGGCCTGAATGTTGAGGTCAGATAAAGGAAGAGAACTCAACCTAGTATCTTCTGAGACCCACTCATCCCTGTACCTCTCTCCTTCTTCCCAGAGTCTTAACTACCTTCCCTATGCCAGTTCTTTCAGGCTTTCCAGGCCCAGTTCTCTCAGCCCCACTCCCAAACCTGTTGCCCTTCCTTCTGGCTCAGTTACCTTCCATCTCAGAGCACAGGGTTGGGCTCACCATCTTCTCTGTCTTACTCAAGTGTCTGTGGGTCCCTTGGAGGCAGAGAACATGCCTCATTCAGCTCTGTTTTCTCCTTATTCACAGCCTGGGGCCTGGTACACAGAAACCACTCTATTGACTGACTGGAAATGAGAAGAGATGGTTGGGACACACCTCCATGGCTGGATATTGGGGATGCAATAGAAGCCTGTAGGATCCTCCCCCCCCCCGCCACCCCGAACCAAGGACACCTGAAATGGGAGCAGAAGCATGAGAGTAAGACACGTAACACAGCTCTTCATTCTAGAGTCTTCGAATGCTGCCAGTAATGACTGAGTGCCTTTCCTGTGCTGAGAACTGGACTGGGGAGGAGAGAAGCTTTCTTGGAGTTTTAAAGCTTATTGTCTGGGAGGATGTATATATGTAAGAATGACATAAATGATAAAATTTAGAAAAAATTAATTAATGAGAGTTCCATAACATGTATAAAGGAAATGGTTCAGATAGTTTGCTTGTTTATTTATTTATTTTTATAAAGCAAATGGCACCCAGTCCCTCCAAGCTCTTGCAACTCAGGAGAGATTGCACTGCATCTGCTGCCCGTTTCTGTATTTTGCAGTATGACGGCATGTGGGATGCCTTGCCGTGACACCACACACCTCTGGACTGTTTATATAGGTCTGTGAATCTGCATTGCTTAGATAACTTAGCAAAACTTCAATAATTAAAAAATTGAGTCAATACCATAAAGTATAAAGCAGAGTGGTTGATAAGCTTATTAATAAGGTTGTTGTGTGTGTGTGCTCATCAGTTAACCATTTAATATTTGGCCATGTTTGTTGCAGAGAAAAAGGGCATCCAATGATGAGTCCAAGTATGCTCTGAATCATTAGGATGTTTTTTTCTCATTTCAGAGACATAGAAATGGCTTTTCAACTAGAAATAAACTGTCTCTCAGAGGAGAGGAGAATGAACAAATAATGCCGAAGCCACTTTAACGTCTCGGTGTAATACATGCTTCTAGTTTATAAAAAGGTTATAAAAATTAAACAACATCTTTCATGTTACTGATGTTATGGTGTTTTTATATATAAGGTATATTTTCCACTGTACTTTCAACTATACATTAAATGGAGCATTATTAAAATGAACTTTGTGAAAGTATGCAAGTTTACTGGACACTAAACTATATGTAGTTAAAATCCAAAATAAGCAATATTGTGCTTTAGATTAAAGTTAACATATCCCAGAGGTCATATATTTTTTCATCAGCCAGTTGGTGAGTTATTTCTGCATCTGCCAATTATGCATAAGATGACCTAGACTATAAAATGCAAAATGGTATGGATAAGAACAAAACAGTTTAACAATGGCTGCTTGAGGAGGTCTTCATCTCTGAAACACACATTATTAGCTATCAATTTGTTTTGAAGGAGCTGTTCTAAGCCATCAAAATATATTGATGATGAATCTTAATTTTCCAGAGCTGTCTACCAAATTCCAAACTATTTTAGCCGTGATCTATGGAGTAGAACTTTGAGCAAAGGCCATCCATTCTTCCAGATGTTGGAGCAGATGAAAAGCCATTTTTCCAGAATTTTGCCCCAACACTATGTCCTGACCAGAAACTATGGCAGAAATCCTGTGGCCATTTGCCACCCCCATTCTCAAGGTTACCTTTCTGAAAGCTCTATGTCTGAGGACAGTTCCCCTAGTCACATGAAAAAGCTCCACAAGGCATTTGATGGGCTACGCATCAACCTTTAGGCTCACCTCTTCTTGGTATCTATTCAAGGCTTGGGATATCTATCAAACAAGACTTTGGAGGACGGTTTGAAGGACATATATCTTGCCCCTCTGCTTAAGAGCTGAAACTCTTTTGGACTGAGACAGATCAGAAGATGGATGGGGTCCTCAGGCCTAACCAGGTCACTCTTTGCATAATTTGACTTTGGTACGACACCATCACAATAGTGGTCAAAGTTGTTACCAGGAGGCCAGGCATGGTGATGCACACCTGCAATCCTAGTACTTGGGAGGCTGAGACAGGAGGATCGCAGATTTGAGGCCAGCCTCAGCAACTTAGTGAGACCCTGTTTCAAAAATCAAACATAAAATAGGGCTGAGGGTATAGCTCAGAGATAGAATGTCTCTGGGTTCAGCCTTCAGTACTTAAAAAACAAAAAATGCAAACTAGTTCAACCACTATGGAGATCAGTGTGGAGATTCCTCAGAAAACTGGGAATGGATCCACCATATGATCCGGCTATACCACTACTGGGTATCATTCCAAAGGGATTGAAACCAGAAAACTACAGTAATATATGCATACCCATGTTCATAGCAGCACAATTCACAAAAGCCAAATTATGGAACCAAACTAGGTATCCATCAACACTCAAATGGATTACAAAACTATAGGATATACACACAATGGAATTCTGCTCAGCAATAAAGAAGAACAAAATAATACCATTTACAAGAAAATGGAAGGACCCGGAGAACATTATGTTAAGTGAGATCAACCAGTCACAGAAAGAGAAGGGCCATATGTTTTCTCTAACATGCCCAAGCTAGGGAGTAGTGGGGATACGAAAGGGACTCCAGACAATAGTGGAGAAGCCTCAGTGGTCAGGGAAGTGGTCTAAGGGAAGGAGAAGGGGAAGAATGAAGTTCATCAATGGAACTGCTATCATCAACCATGTGTACATATGAGAATATACCAATGACAATCTCAGTATTCTGTACTGGGGTGGGGGGAGAAACCAAGGGCTGTGTGCATGTATGTTACTGTCAAATTGATGTTCATTGTGATGTGAGACTATAATGCACCAATAAAAGCACATTAAAATAAAGTTGTTACAAAGAACAATGTCACCAGTAGTTTGTATAAGGGCACACCCTGATAGGGGATGTGTGTTGGTCCAATACTACTGGTCAGCAATACAGTGATATACTTCAAAGAATTTAAAAACTTTTGTGCTTTTGGACCCAGTACTTCTAGCAGTTTATTCTTAAATGTCCAAGAGTGAAAAGAAGTAGTATGTGTGTGCATACAAATCCAGTTACACTAAATGCAATGTGGTATGTTGGTTTGGATCCTGGAACAGAAAAAGAACATTGATGAAAAAACTAATGAAATTCAAATCAAGTCTGGAGTTTAGTTAATCATAATGCTTCAAAGTTGATGTTTTTTGGTGGTGACAAATGTACAGTGGTAATGTGAGACGTTAGCATCAGGGGAACTGGGTAAGGAATATATGGGCACTCTCTGTACTCTTCGTAACTTTTCTATAAACTCCAAATAATTCTAAAATAAAATGTTTATTAAAAATATTTATCTGTAGGGATTTTCATTGCATGCTGTTAGTGAAAACAAAAAGTTGGGAATAATCTAAATATCTTACCACTCAGGATTGCTTAAATAATTTTGATGCCTCGGAGATATCATTTGAATGATGTTTTAGAGTTGTGTTTATTAATAAAATGTTTATACTATATTAAGTTAGAAAGGAAATTTGAAAATATTATTATTTGTGGTACGAGGGATTGAGCCCAGGGGCTTTCTACCACTGAGCTACATCCCCAACCCTTTTTATTTTTTATGTTGAGACAAGTTCTTGCTAGTTGCTGAGGCTGGCCTCAAACTTGTGATCCTTCTGTCTCAGCCTCCAGAGTAGCTGGGATTACAGGCATGTGTCACCATGCCTGGTTCAAAATATTACTATCTTACTAAAATATATGCATAAAGAGAATTGGCAGAACATTTTGAGTCAATGGGGTTAAAGGAGATTAAATGTGTGTGTGTGTGTGTGTGTGTGTGTGTGTGTGTCCAGTTTTTCTATATGGCGCTTGTGTTGGGTTTATAATAAAATTTTTTAAAGTTTGTTTTTTAATTTGCAAAAGTGAAATGGGGTGAGTTAGAGTGCGCTGACACAGGGTGGCAATGATGTGTGTGCCCCCCACCACAAACTTGGAAACTGGGGATCTGAGAGAGAGTGTCCTCTGAGAATTAGGCTCAGAGGTCTACACAAGCAGTACTAGTGTTGAGTCAGGTGCAATGTCTGAAAAGAATCAGAATGACTCACAGGCCTGAATGAGATCTGGCTACAACCAAACTTGACATCCAGAGCCCAAATGGAAAATGTGCCCATCATAAAGGAGTTGGCATGGAACAGACTTGGCAGAGGGAGAGTGACAGAGGGCACCAGTGCCATCTCAGGAGTTCCATGGGTGACACCCTATCAGAGTGGCCTCAGTTTCTCTTTCTGCCCCTCAGGTCTGTCCACAGTGGGACGGAAGCCTCATCATGTGATTGGCCTGATGGCATTAAACACTAGATCACCGGCTTAATCCCCTGACTGTATTCAGGGCTGGGCTGAGGAAGGAGCCTCTGCTGACCTGGCCTTCCATGCAGCCTGTCCACAGCTGGTCAGGCTGACACGAGCATAGCCTTGACAATGAGCTTCCTTGTTGGAGGGGGAGACTTGGCAGCTCATGTGATGAGTGGTTCTGTGTGCATTGTTACAGCAAGTCAGTGCTCTGCTCCAGTCCAAGCTGTGGCTCTGATGGGAAGAATTTATGAGCCTGAGAAGGGAAGGGCCAGACTGTGCACCCTGCAAATTGCCCAGGCTAATGACTCCCTTGGGACCTTGTCAGACGTCCCTCAGCCTCTTCTCTTCGGTGATACAAGTCGCATTCTCCCTGGCATGTGCGGCTCACTCATTTCTTTTGTGAAACCCCCGCTCACTCCATCCATCTGGCATTGAGAAAACCCACTGAATCCCCTTGGGTAGTGCAGCAGGGCTCAGTGAGAGCAGAGAATCCTACAGAAACCTCACCAAGAACTCAAATAGATGTGGGAATCCAATGCACTTGCACTGAGCGTTGAGTCATTCCCAGATATTGAGTTTGTTGGCAATCCCTCACATCCACTGTCCATTGTGGCTCTATTGTTGTGAGAAAAGCATTAGATTGGAAATCGGCAGATTTTGTTTCTATAGTTTTGACCTAATCGTCTGGGTGACTGTTCATGAGAGAACTTTTTGACCCATCGTCCATAAAATTAGGGATGACAATACTTAAAACATTGCTATACATTTAGTTGCGCTGATGAATAAGAAACTGCCTTATAAACTAGAAAGAACTTTACACACCATTGTTATTCTCTATTCATGAACCATAATTCAAATTTGTGTATGTGTGTGAGTGATTTTCGAAATGCAGACAAATTGTAGTCCTTTATGGCCTAGAAAGTGCAGGATTGATTTAGTTGGTTTTCATATAATTATGGAAATGCATCAATTTCTAAAGAGACAGCAAGCAATACCCTAGAGTGCTTAAAACTTTATAACTGAATATTTAATGTATTAAGAATCCAATAACCGGGTCTTGTTCTGAATGACTGCTTTACATCCAAATTAGATTTCTGCGTGGTGTTTTAAAAATTCAACTTCATAAAAGACATTCTTTGGCTGCCACTATTCCAAAGCCCTGGCTGCAGCCTCTTCAATCTAGGAGCCCCTAGAATTCTTATGAATAATTTTCTTTGAATTTACAGTCATGTTGATTCCTTTGTCTTTCCTGTGCACTGATTCTTAGAAGATTAAGTTCACTTGTGACTGGTGCTTGGCCACAGAGAGCACCACATCAGAAAGACCTCTGGGATTGTAGTCAGAAGCCCGTCACTGGACAGCGTTGGTACATCCCTTCACATCTCTGTCTGAGATCCCTACCAGTGAAGTGAGAAAAAGACTTAGCTTTTAAGGTATGGGTATGGTTTCAACAGAACTGAAGGTGAATTTCTTTTGTAAACTAAAATTCTATTTTTGTTATTAGATTCTTACTCCTCCCATAAAACTGTAACTCTAAAAATTCTGAACTTATGTCCAAGACTGAGAAGGTGTAGGGCAGGCTTCTGAAGCCAGGCCACCTGGTACTCGGCTACCATCCTGCCAGGGCTTTGGGGCTTGGGCATATTCATTGACACAACACTTCCTGCTGGTTGAAACCACTGCTCCTATCCTAGAAGAGCTCAACTTTCTATAAATAGGAATTTGTTTCTTCATTTGCTTGTTTTTAGTTCTTCCTGCTGTAGTGACAATAAACCTGTGCCTTCTTTCAGGTTCCCTCCCT
>PVJS01005098.1:0-65689 GCA_004027185.1 Glis glis
GATCCTCCGGTCTCCGCCTCCCAAAGTACTGGGATTACAAGCGTGCGCCACCATGCCCGGCATGCACAGATTTTTTTGTTGTCATTATTCCCTAAACAACATAGTATAACAACTATTTATACAGCATTGACATTGTGTTAGGTATTCTAATACCATCTAGAGGTGGTTTAAAGTACGTAGGAGGATGTGTGTAGGGGATATGCAAATACTATGACATTTCATTTAAGGGAATTCAGTGTCTCTGGATTTTAGTCTAGGGGTAGTCTTGGAACTGGTCTCCCATGGATGCTGAGGGATGTCTGTGCAACCTGTACATCCTGAACTACAGACTGAAACCTTGTTATGTTTCCAATTTGACTAAGAACATACAGAGCATCAGAAAACTAAACATGTTATAAAATGAAATCTGCAGGATTGGCTTTGAAACTTAGCTTTCCAATCTTTTGTTTTTCATTTTATGTGTTGACAGGTCTCTAAATGATCCTATAAGGTGGTCTTCTTTCCACTAACATGAATAAATTCATTTTACCAAATGTATTCTCCCAGTTCATTCACATAACTACTAATAAGTGTTTTCCAAACATGAATATAAAGTGGGCAAAATAAAAAATAGTGGTCTCTAGAGAGTTTACATCTGTTACAAGCTGGCTTAGGCGACTGCAGAATAATGTGCAGGGTGAGCCAAGAAATTTATCAAGGGGAAGGAAAACAATTCCGCATAAGGGAAGGGCTCACAGATGTGAACATCTGTGTAATAAAAGAAGACATTTAAAAACTTCCCAGATGTGAATTATTCTCTGCTTGAATCTAAGAGACATTCCCCAGCCAGATAATGACCTAATAAAATCCTCCTGACTTTTTCAGAATTTCAAGACCTTCTAAGCAAACTTCTGAGGACTTCCCAGGAATTTAAGAGAAAGCCTCCTTAATCTATCCCTAAACGAAGCACCCTGTGTAAGCAATCCGTTGATCTACTAAGTTCATGTGCTATGTCGGTAAGGACTCTCCTTTGATTTACTGTGAAAAGGAGAGGGGGACAGAAAAAAATCACAAAGTGGGCAACACCAGCCCAAGACAGGCTACATCTTGTTCCTTCTTCCAGGGGAGCAGAGACTCAAACCATGGTTCTTAAGTGGGTGTTTCCCACAGCTTGCTGTGGGCATGGCGGCCCACCAATGTCGTTTGTCTGTCCTTTGTAACTTCAAAGGCTTTAAATATGAAAATGCACCCCTAAAAGGAGAGTTTCATGATTGCTTGTAGCCTGCACTTGATTGGCTGGATATTTTATAGGTGGGCCCAGAACTAAGCAACTTTCTTCCCAAACTAACGTTTCCCACCCAAGATCTTAAATGTCTGAGAGCTTGATGCAGAGTGATAGACAGTAAATCAGGATGAGTGTTTTAACAGAGGCCATGGGGAAAACTAAAGGGCGGAAGCTACTTTATACACTCCACCAGTTGCCTTTTTACTTGCAGCATGAACCTCCTTGCATTTCCAGAGTCAACACACGAGCACACTGCTCCGTGGGATTTCCTAGTCATATTTAGCACTTAGGATAATTCTTTGCCACTTTATATCCCAAGGTAGTTTAAAGCCATTAATTAAGGATTCAATTAGTTGTTTCAGTTTAAGTAATAGAAAAAAATTATTATCTAATTACAACTGGCTTCCTTAGCCTCTCAGGATTAACCACTACATGCAGACACAGCCCTGTTATTTTCAGATCTCTGACCCCTCATGAGATAGAGAAAAGCAATTCTTTCTTGCTACATTTTTCCCTAGTCATCTGACTCGAAATTGATCTTACTTTTGCCAAAAGCTAAATAGATAGCCTTCCTCATGGTGGGAATGGGGTCTTGTTCTTGTCTTCAGCTCTGAGCAGGTATCCTACTATGTGCTCTTGAGCATAGTAGGTGCTCAAGATGTGTTCCTTGGGTGAATCTCTCATGAGAGGACCTTCCATCTCACATCCAAACCATTGCTTAAGGCTCAGTTGAGGAAGAGACCTTTTGGGCCTTGCCAGCAACTAGCGCAATAGACCTTAGGACCCCAAGATAGCTAGCTTCTCGGCAGCATGAGCTGGTGCCACTGGGGGCTGTTCCACTCTGCTGCTGGGGGACGGTGTCTGCTGCTGGGGGACGGTGTCTGCAGTGGGATGCCCTCACACTCAGGCTAGCTCCCTGCCCTACTGATGCATGAACACTGGTAAGAAGGAGGCCTGGGCAAGACAGCTGCTGGGAACCACACACAGCCATCCCGGCTCTGTGATGGAAAACAGCCGAAGTGCCCAGTGGGAACTCCTGCTTGGAGAGATGCAAGATGGTGCTGTTTTGGGTCTTCATATTAAAATGGTCCACAGGTTATCAACTCCTGAGCCTTGCATACAGTCTTTAATTTCAGATGCACTTGCCTTGGGCTGGTGTCCTTGGGATTCCAAAAATAAGAGTCCCAAGTTTCTCCAGAGACTCAGAATGACTAATGTCTGCTTCGTGTGGATGCATCAGGGTTGGCTGCCCCGTCTGTCCCATGACCAAGGGACAAGGTGAGCTCCTGAGTCAGGCATGATGAGGGCAGGAGGCCTTAGGGGATGAGACAACTCCTTTCAAAAGGGGCTAGGAAAGAGCGAGGGAGAAGCCTGGATGGTAACAGTGGACACTAGTTAACAGCAAAGGAACAGAAAGAAATGGAGAAAGATGCATTGGGCAATGGCCCCTGTCCTACCCAGTCATGGGCTCAGACATCAGAATATTAAGTAGCTCATCAGAGATGCACACTTATGATAAGTTAGTTGCCATGGCTATGGGAAAACACAGGGATACAGGGAAGCGAGTTTACTTGCTTCCAGACTACCTTGCCAAGGTCGTTTTCTTGGTACTTGTTGGAACACATGAAAAACAAAGCCGATGGGTGTCTGGGAGGATGGGAAACAATCACTATTGAGGTTTGCTCAAGGAAGAAGAAAGTTCCTAAATCCCAAATGTGATAAGTGTCCTCCATGTTTGGGCTTTATGGTTTTGGACTGAGGATGGGATATTCTTCACATCCATGAGAAATCATCTTGCAGAAGCTCTAACTTCTGACTCTTCATTTTTCTTTGTGCAGCATGTTTTGCTCCACGTACTCCAAACAGCCAGGTATTGGGGTTCTCAGGTGAGCAGCAGCAAGATCACACCACCCACTTCTGGACCTGGGCACTGCCTCCCTTGCTCAGGTAATGCTTGGCTCTTTCCTTTCTGCCAGTTCGGTTTAGTAGATGGAAGAGTGGCGTGGGAGAGAAGGCGAGAGCTGGTGAGGAAGCAGGGGCTTTGGGATTGCTGGATTGAAAAAATAAAATGACTCTAAAGGGAAACAGCATGTCTTACTTAAATAATTCTTCTTTCCCCCAGCACTCACTAATTAAAATGAATATTTTTAGGGGCCAGAGAACTGTGATGGCATTGCTAAGAAATTGACCAGATGGTTGGTGTGGTCAGGGTCAAATTATTTGTAGACTCAGGAAAGAGCGCTTCCTCTAAGCCCTCATGTCTGTCTTCCAAGTAGAGATCTTATACATATTTTTTTTTTTACCATAATTATGGGACAACTTGTACAAAAGTTTCTCCACACCCAATCAAGCAAGCAGAAAGCCGTGGTTGATAAAAGAATGACCATTTCTCCTGGCTCCATTTTAATATGGACCTTGGCTGCCTATGGGGGACGATGCCCTTGGTTGACAATTGGCTCTTTATCAGCATCGGAACTCCTGTGCCATTGAATCATCTGGGGGCAATGACCACTGCTGGGGAAGGACATGGCGCGCTCTGCTGGGTGAGGGGAATGCTCTGCTTTCTACTCCTAGGGCCTTTGATGGATCGCTCACACTCTTCCCCGAAGCCATCCAAGCTCACCTCTCTGTTCCCAGGGAGGTCTGGCAGGCATGAGCTCTGATCCCCTAACTGAGACATCTCAATTAACTCAGCTCGGGGGTAAAAATAAGATATGAAACCCAACAACCTCAAAGCCATAAAATGAGGCAACCTACAGAACTCCCAGGGAGCACCCGGAATCACATGTTGGAAGCTAAAGATGCTCCGCTTCTGCTAGTATTTCAATCTGGTGGTGTGGTTAGAAGCGAATAGGTAAAATGAGGGCAGGGAAACTTTTATACTCTGGTGTGTGGTTTCTGGAAAGCCCAGAGTGGAATGTTTGCTGAGGGTGACCTATTTGGAACCACACCAGTGACTTTTGAAATACTGCGTTCTGGATTTCAGTCAGATGCACATTTAAGTCCAAGTCCGGGAGGAGTAAGGGCGCACAGGAAGGGCTGCCTTCTTCCTAGCACGGAGTTATCTTGCAGGAGCCGGAACCTGCTTCTAAGGACCCCTTAAACCAAGACTGTTACTGGGCCTTTGAAAATCATCTGGCTGGTTTCTTTGCATTCAAAGCAATACGGGAGGGATGTGGCACTGGTGTGTGGGGTGTGAGAAAGGTCCCGTAGGTTCCATATTTAATTGGAAAGGAAAAAGATGGGATGATGAATTTGTCCAAAAGCACCTCTCTCTCTCACCATGCCCGGCTCCGATTTTTTAAAAATTATTATTTCTGCCGGGCATGGTGGCGCACGCTTGTAATCCCAGTACTTGGGAGGTTGAGACCGGAGGATCTGGGTTTTTGGCCAGACTCAGCTACTTAGTGAGGCCCTCCGCAACTTAGCGAGACCCTGTTTCAAAATAAAGAATAAAAAATAGGGCTGGTGGTATAGCTCGGAGGTAGAATGCCCCTGGGTTCAATCCCCAGTACCACAAAAAAATAAAAATAATTTCTTATTTGGAAACAGGGTCTCACTAGGTTGCTGAGGCTGACTTTGAACCTGAGATCTTCCTGTCTCAGCCTCCCAAGTACTGGGATTCCAAGTGTGTGCCACCACGCCAGCCTAAGTCTGCTCATTTTAACTGTGATCTGGAAACATTGGATGGGCAGAAGAAGGGAAGGGCTGCCAGGCAGCACCACGCCCTCCGTTCCCCTCCAGCCAGGACTGGCATGGGCTTTTCCCCGGGGAGAGGAAATGGCTTTTCCCTATGGTCACTTATCCCAGCCCAGAGCCTCCAGGAGCTTTTCCCAGACTGGAAAACCGTCCTTGGGAGAACACTGCTAAGGAAGACTACTCTCTATTCCCATCTCCTGACATATATTTCTTCGCATTTCTTAAAGTTCTAGATGGTAGAACTGAAGTCCTGCCTCCCCTCTCCTCCCCTACAACATCGTGGGCAAATGACCAAGTACAAAGGAGTGGCCAAGATGTGCAAATATTGAAGGAGGGGAAAATTCCATTTTGCTCGAGTATTTGGGCAACCGCTGTTATGTTTACACTGCCAAAGGGAACTAGGGAGGGCAGGGGTGCTCCGCTCCCCCCCCCCCCCCGCTGTGTATCTGGAAACTTCCAATTCAAGCGTGAAATCTCATCAGCAAGGGTAAAGGTACTTTTGTCCCTCCCTTCCCCTCCAATTCCTACTAACTCAGCCCATTCACACTGGTTACCAAGCCCAAGGAATTGTCTGAGTCAGCAGGCAAGTGCATGGGGTGCTCATCTCTAGATAGTTAAGAGTCCCAAAGCCCTCGCTGGCTTAGACTCACCCTCTCTCTTCCCTGCCCTGAGGCCCACATATTCTTTATTTTCTTTATTTTATTTTTGTGGTATTGGGGATTGAACCCAGGGGCATTCTACTTCTGAGCTATACCCCCAGGCCTATTTTATTTTATTTTATTTTTGTGGTATTGGAGATTGAACCCAGAGGCATTTTACTTCTGAGCTATAACCCCCAGGCCTATTTTATTTTCTTATTTTGAAATAGGGTCTTGCTAAGTTGCTGAGGGTCTCAGTCAGTTGCTGAGGCTGGCCTTGAACCTGTTATCCTCCTGTCTCAGTCTCCCGAGTACTCACATTATAGGAGTATGCTACCATGCCCAGCTCTGTCTTTATTTTTTTAATGGACACATAAGAATTATACATATTGATGAGGAACCATGTCATGTCTCAATACACGTAGGCATTGTATAATGCTCAAATCAGGAAACACATGTATTCTCACAAGCATCCATCATTTCTTTGTGGTGAGAACATTCATAATCTTTTCTTCCAGTGTTTTGAAATCTACAGTACACTATCATTATCTATAGTCCCCCCTCCCCGCCCCTGTGCAACAGAACACCAGAATTTATTTCTTCTAACTGTCACAAGCCTTACACACCTCACTTTAGGTCCTTTGCTGTAGGGTCTGAGAGTGCCACATTTACATTTGGGGACTCTCATCTCCATAAAGCCCTCCTAACTTTGGTTTGTATGATAGGCCCTGGAGAGACCCTGCATTCTGGTTTTAAATTTTTTACTTCCCGTGCTGCCTGTTATAGCAATAACAGTTAAAAAAAAGTCACACATAATTTCCACACATTCTTTCAAGCAAACAAACACTGTCTCAACTTGAAGTGAAAATAAAGCCTTGCTAGCTTAAAAAAAACAACCCAGGTATTCAGAATGAAGCCTGCCTGTTTCCTTGAAATCCTCTCAGATGTGATAAATGGCAGGATGCTTCAAAGTGGCATTTGGCAGTGTCTTAATGAGAGTTGGGGAAATGGAAATTCACGGAGGATACAAGTGCTTCTCGCCAGCCAATCACAGGTTGGTTCACTTAATTGTGTGCATCGTCGCCATGGGGACATGTGGGAGCAGCCTCCTACCCATAATTCCCACAGACTCAGCATTGGGGCCAGGGAGCCCTTCCCCTCAGAGCATGTGGTCACTTAGGATAGCTGCTACTCTAGCAGCTTCCACTCTGGTCAATACACATATAGTTTTTTATAATTGTGATAAGACACATTTATTTATTAATTTATTATTTATTATTTATTTATTTATTTATGTGCTAGAGATGGAACCCAGGGCCTTGCCCATGCTAAGCGTGTGCTCTACCCCTGAGCTACCCCTCCAGCCTCCATCCCAACTATTGTTAAGTGTACAGTACAGCAGCGCTAAGTACATTCATAGGGTTGTGCAACCATCACCACCAACCATGCTCAGCACTCTTCAACTTGCAAAACTGAAACTCTGTATCCATTAAGCCACTCCCTACTTCCCTCTTCCCCAGCCCTGGCAAACACCACAGGCTACTTTCTGTCCCTAAGAATTTGGCTACAAGTTTGTCATTTTGTGACTGGCTTACTTCATTTAATATGCCTTCAAAGGTTCATTTATGTTGTAGCATGTGTCAGAGTTTCCTTCCTTTATAGGGCTCAGTAATATTCCACTGTAAGGATATACCACAGTTTCTTTATTCATTTACTCACTGATGGACACCTGAGTTGCTTCTACCTTTTGGCTTTTGCAAATATTGCTTCTATGAATGGAGGTGCACAAATATCTCTTCAAGCCCCTGCTGTTGCTTCTTTTGGGTATATTCCCAGATGTGGAATTGCTGGATCATATGGTACTTCTATGTTTAATTAAAAAAAAACCAGCATATGCTTTTTAGACATATTCCAAATCCACTTACATTAACTCAACAATAAAGTCGTCTGGAAGGAGAGCCATTAAAATCTCTAGGGAATGGCATGTGGTATTATACTAGTCCAAGTCCATGACTCCTGGAAACAGAAGCCTCAGTCCTTTCCAACTGCACATTCCTGGGCCTCAGATCTCTTGCACTAGAATCTTTAGGGAAAGGCCTGAGAATCTGCATTTTTACAAGTTGCCTTGTCCAAAGAACTACTGCACTGGGGGTTGGCTTGATGTTGTGGAAGTGCCGTTTCTACACGATGCCTCTTAGGTCAGGGTCTCTAATTGGGCGGCCTAGAAAGCTTCCTTGCAGGCTGCCATCTCCTTCATTGGGTGGTTCATTAAACATCCATCTCATGACATTTGGGCAGGCCTTTCAGATGAGTTGGAAGCCATGGTCGGGCCTTAGCTTCATCTCGCTCTGCTCTGATTTAGGGGACGGATCCTTCTGGGAAGCAGACCTCCTGCCGCTTGTGATTGCTCAGGCCCTGAAGCCCTGGATAGACTGGTTCCCTGAAGGGCCTCTAAGCCAGCCGGGGAGCCCAATACGCAGGCAAAACCTCCGGACGCTGGACCTGAAATCCACTCCAGGATCACACTGCTTAGCATCTAGTTGAAGCCTTTTATTGAGTGCGGTACCGGGATTGAACCCAGGGGCATTCTCCCTCCGAGCTACACCCCCAGCCCCTTCCTTCACCCTTTTTTTAAAATTTTGAAA
This sequence comes from Glis glis, assembly GCA_004027185.1. Classification (NCBI taxonomy): domain Eukaryota; kingdom Metazoa; phylum Chordata; class Mammalia; order Rodentia; family Gliridae; genus Glis; species Glis glis. Next base: position 8,247 of record PVJS01005098.1, read on the forward strand.
CAGAGTCTCACTAGGTTGATGAGAGTCTCACTACTTGCTGAGGCTGTCCTCTAACCTGCGATCCTCCTGTCTCAGCCTCCTAAGTACTGGGATTACAGGTGTGTACCACCATACCCGGCTTTGTTGAAGCCTTTTAAACAAAGTATATATATTGCAAATAACATGCAATAAAACATCACTTGAGGTTGAAGGAAAAATCCTAGTTAGCTTCCGCACTGGGACTCCGTGACATTACTTTGGCTGGTTCTAATACAACCTGGGACTGATTTGGCTGGAGTACCAGACCCACCTGGGTCCAGAGTTAAACAATAGTACCGAGGGCAGCAAAAGCTAGCACTGTCCTCATCTCGCCGGGTCTCCTGCCTTCCCTCCCCCTAGTTCTGTAGTTCATCTTTCCATCTGGCTTTTTTATTTTTTGGCATTTTTCTCTTCTCTCTTTCCCCCATTCCTTGTCAACACTTTCTTCTATTATTTTTCCTGTCTTTACTGTTTTATGAAATATTAGCTCTTTCAAAGCTATTTGTGTTGAGTGTGTGTGTGTGTGTGTGCACGTGCACGCTATTGGGGATTAAACCCAGGGGCATTCTACCTCTGAGCTACACCCCCAGTTGTTTTTTATTTTTTACTTTTGGTTTTCAAACAGGATCTTGCTAGGTTACTGAGAGTCTTGCTATGTTGTGAGGCTGGTCTCGAACCTGCGATCTCCTGTCTCAACTCCCAAGTACCAGGATTACAGGCATGCACCACCACGCCCGGCTTGTGTTGAGTTTTGGGGAGTACAGCAAACAAAATGTAGGCCTCTCTATGCTCGGCTCGTAATGGGATTTGGTTTCTGGATTTCTGGCTCGAGGCCTGTATTCCCATTTTGCATGGGTCAAAAGGAAAGATGGGTGTTCAAGTCAAGTGTAGAGTTCACGTCTCTGTAGCCAGGGTTTGGAGTAATTTCAGAAAATATGACTTTACTGCTGGCTCCTCCTGCTTGATCATTTAGTCAGTGTAGATTGCTGGCTCACTGTGAAAGAGCCTCTTTCCTGTGCATTAGGGCCACAGTGAGCACAAGACCCGTGAACCAGATCTATTAAAACATGCTCACAGCAGGATTCTAAAGAGGAGATAAAAATGCAGAAAGCGAGGAGGTTACTGATCTCTGTGTCACCATGCAGGCCTGCTTGGTGGAGTGTGTAGGCTGAGCCTGTTCTTTATTAACTGTAAGTTGTTTCTCACAGTACAGCATTACTTCATCAGCTTGAAAATAAGTAAACGGATCACATACAATTTGGGGGACTGTGTGCACTGGCACAAACAGGTGTGGGAGGGTGTTCTTCTTGAATGGGAGAGAGCGCCGAGGAGTGCAAAGATGCATCATGGGAACACAAAAATCGAAATGCAAATATGAATAGCACAAGTCCTCCCTCCCCCTCGCCCCATGTGCATGTTTGCATGATAAAAGACACGGTGGCAATTATAGGACAATTAAAGCTTACCATTGTTGTAAGAGCGAAAATTTCCTACAAATTTTATGTATTCATAAGTTGGAAATTCCTTTGGGTTCAAGCTGCCTCTGAGAAGATGGCAATAAAACTCTAAATCGTTGTCAGCTGGGCCGTTAAAGGAAGAAGAGGAGAGAAAGGAAGAGGAGCGTTACACAGATTCTAGACGAAGCAAGTCGTGTCTTTGTGAAAACTCTCCCAGGACTCAGTCCGCCCATGACCGGAATATTTCTGTCAGTATGACTGACTTTTGAATGTGGTTTCCAACCTTTGTGGCACAGGGTTTCCTTCCATAGCTCACAGATACTCTGCATTCTATACTTGGACCCAATTAGTCTTAATTTGCTCGCAGATGTCTGCGGTTGGCTACGTCGGCATTGATTAGTTCCGGTTGTTTTCCTGCGGTATATTAAAATAAAGCTGCTTCTATAGAGATTCTCTCTTTAATTTAATCTTTTTGCTTTGCTTTGAAGTAAAATCAGATGTAAGACGGGACAAATTATTCATGGAAAATGGACCGAGGCCTGAGCGAACACAAGCAGCTCTGCGACTGCGCACCACTGTCCATGTTTCATGAAGAGGCCCGTGATCTGTGGGCAGCCTTCTATCCAGGTGGCCGAATATTTTGATAAGAACTTAAAAATTCCATAAAAATGCAAATGTGTATAAATAACCAGATGACAGCCTCAGGAGGTCAGGATTTGAATTTTTGACCTAATTATTTCATTACCAGTTGGTTCCTTGCTATTACACAAATTTAGCATCCTAGCATCCCCCCAAATGAGCAGATTGTTAACTGATATTTGCACTGTTTATTACTGAAAGACTGTCATGTAAAAAAAATCGCTTGTCATACATGCAAAGCAAAGTATTGTTCTTGAGGTCTATGCTTTCAAATTTTCCACATAAAAGCTAAATGCCTTACATATTCCAAACTCTAGTTTTAGCTTTAAACTTAAAATATACCTCCAAGGATCTTGGAAATGTTCTGAGTCACGAGGAAAATTATTCTTAAAATTAGTCCTCCCTTCTTAATGCATTCTAACCTCCTTTCAAAAGTAAAATTCGTATCTTTAGATCTGGTAAAATCAGTCAAGTGAAACTTACATTTTAGGAATTCTGGGGTGGGGGAATCCGTCACAAGCATATGGGAAGAAAGCATTTTATAAACTTCGGAATGTTCTTGTTCTGGAAGGAAATTTAACAAATTCTGATCCATGACATCCGACTGCAAAAGAAAATAAAGAACAAAGGTGCGCACTCCACGAAAATGAACAAATACAAGGGCAGAAACTGTTCTTGACAATTTGGAACCAACTTCTGAAATGGGAAGTTGAGGATCTGATTTTCTGTGAAGACTCTCAACTGATTACTCAGTAATCTGGAATTGTAAGCTAAAAGGCTTTTACAGGGGCTGGGGAGGGGGCGGAGGATGTGGGGTTGTAATTCAGTTGTAGAGTGTTTGCCTAGCATGTACGAGGCCCTGGGTTCTATTTCCAGTATTTCCAAAACAGAAAAAAATTAAAATTACAAAGAATTAAAAATCAAAAGAAAAAGTTCTACAGTCTCTCCTGGGATCTTCAGAGGATTATTTCCAGGACCCCCGGTGGATACCAAAATTCACAGATCAAGTCCCTTATGTAAAATGTCACGGTATTTGTATAGAACTTATGCACATCCTCCTATATACTTCAAATCACCTCCAGATGACTTATAATACCTCATGCAACGTAAATGCTCCGTAAAGAGTTGTTATACTGTATTTTAAAGGGAATAATGTCAAGAAAAATGTCTGTGCATGCTCGGTATAGTGCAATTCTTTGTTTCAAATATTTTCAACCGCAGTTAGTTGAATCTTTGGATGCAGAACCCGTGGGCATGGAAGGTTCCCTGTACTTGCTCAAATGCATATGCCCTATTATTCATGGATCTAAGAAAGAACTAAGTGTTAAGTCTAGCAAATGCACAAAGAACAGAGCCTTCCTCTGGCTTGAGGAACCCCATTTGTTGACACTCCCACGTTCTGGTTGGGGCAGCGTGGGCGACCTGGAGCCCCAGCGAGAGACCAAACACTCATTTAAATGCCCCCAAAGGGTGCATAGGGTTCCTTTTTGACCTTTAGGCAAGCAAAAAGCGGTTATTTATTTCTCAAAGGTCTCTAATTGATGGAGTTGCACTTTTTCCCCAAGTGCCAGAGACTGGAATAAAAAATGAACATAAGATAGAGTCTAGATATGAAAACCTGTCCAAAAAAATTGGCAGTGAGGAGGGCAGTGGTCTATTATCTGCTCTGTTACAGGAGCTACTGGCCATGTGGCTCTGGAGTACTTGGAATGAGGCTAGCATGACAGAAGAACTGGATTTTAAATTTAATTTTAATTGACATTTGAATAGACACATAGGGCTAGTGGTTACCACAATGGACGGTGCAGGTAGCAGCTCCCAGTGGAGAGAAGAGACAGGCACGTCTTTCCCTCTTCCTCAGTTTCCCTCAATAAACTCACTTACTCCCACAGCTTCAGATGCCATCTGTATACACTTCTAAATTTGAATATACAGCCAATTCTCTTTCATGCACCCAGGTTCGACCTTCCAACTGCCACTGGGATGCTCCCTGGGGGCCACAGATCCATGGGAATCCCCAACGCCATCATTCTATACTGACCACACCCTCTCTATGCCTTGGCCTACCATCTCTACCAGTGGATCGCCCTTTAGTCACCTGGTCACATGCCGATGCCACAGCTCGGAGGCATCCTTGGCTCCTCCCTTGCACATCTTCACCTCCACACCTGAACAATGTCCACATGCTGCCTGATTTTCCTCCCTCCACCTCTCCACTCCATCCCCTGCTATTTCTTTGGCTTCTATCCCTGTCCAGCCCACCTTCCTCTCTTCCCTGGGGGATGACTTGGCCAAACTGGTCTTCCCACCTCAACTCTGGTCCTCCTCCAATTTGGTCTTCTCCCTCGGATGACATCAAGTCATCACTGTGCTGCAACAGTCCCTTAGCTTCCCACTGCACCAGGGACAAAGTCTAAATTGCTCAACACACTTTTCAGGCTGTGCATGCCACAGCCTCTGCCCCTACACACAGGGAGGAGCAGGATGGTACTGAGGTCCCCGACTTACGATTTCTCAACTTTATGATGGTGTGACAGAAATGCACATTCAAGGGATACCATGCCCAGAAATTTGAGTTTGGATCTTTTCTGGGGCTACTCATCTGCGGTCGGATTCTTTCCAGAGATGCTGGGCCATGGCAGTGAGCCCAGATCTCAGCCAGCCCTGTGATGGGGAAGGGGCACAGCGAGCTCTTTATAGCGCGCCATGCTGCTTCGCGAGGGTGTTTTCCTTAGCTGAGGTGGCTTCAGTGCATCTTCAGCTCATGAGAGTTACAATTACCATGGGTTTATCAGGACACCGCCCCACCGTAAGTCAAGGGACATTTGTACGTGTAAAGAGATCCTGGTGGTGGTCTCGAGCCAAACTAGAGATGGTCAGTGTGTGAACAGAGACAGGGAAGGGGAGGGAGAGGAGCAATGGAGTCAAAGCCGTTCCTGCAACACCACACTCCAACCAATATTACTGAGGGCTCCTAGGTGCCACACACTGCCTTGGGTGCTGGGACACAGAACCAGGGAGCAGGCAAAGTCCCTCCCCACCACAGTGGGCGTGAGAATGGTCGACACAGCTTGCTGGATGACTGGGGGGCAGGAGGAGAGAAAGGAAGGACGCAGGATGGCTCAGACTGAAGGCACCAATTTTGATCTCTACCTACAGCCTCCCTAGCCTGCACCGCCATCCTCCGTCAGGCTCTCCCCCTCTTCTGTCTGGTGTCCTTGACTTTATTCTAAACTCATTTCCCACTAGTGTTTTTAGTGGGTGACTAGTGTTCACAGATGACAGTAGCCTTTCTTCTTTTTTTATTTTTTGCAGTACCGGGGATTGAACCCAGGGGCGTTCTACCTCCACGCTACACCCCTGGCCCTATTTTTTATACTTTATTTTGAAACTGGGTCTCACAAAGTTGTGGAGGGCCTCACTAGGGAGAGAGAGAGAGAGAGAGAGAGAGAGAGAGAGAGAGAGAGCGCGCAAGCGAGCTGAGGTTGGCCACGAATCCGGATCCTCCGGTCTCCGCCTCCCAAAGTATTGGGATTACAAGTGTGTGCCACCACGCGTGGACCTATTTTTTATTCTTTATTTTGAAACAAGGTCTCACTAAGTTGCAGAGGGCCTTATTACATAGCTGAGGCTGGTCGCGAACCCGGATCCTCCAGTTTCAGCCTCCCAAGTACTGGGATTACAAGCGTGAGCCACCACACCTGGCTATAATTTGAAAATTTAAACCCCAGCGCTGGTAAGGCAGGTACATCACATCTGCAGTTGAGTGGCCCCTCAAATGAGTAGAGCTCTGCTGATCTAAGTAAGAGCAATGACAGCGACAAAGGAGGGAATGTGCCATTGCAGCCATCTTCACGGCCGAGTCAGGAACATCACAGGAACCGACCTGCTGGAGGCGGGAGGTTCTCCCTCCCAACTTTCTGATGGGCTTGAGGTTGCTTCTGGAGAAGCCGGCCCTTTCTGAGCCTCACTAGGAAGGCGTGCCTGAGTTCCATCCCGCACCTCTTCCACATTTCCTGTGGGGATGAGCTGAAACTATTGTGGCACGTTGACGACCTCTCTCCTTTGAACTAGCAGCACCAGCCCAACTGCACCCACAAAGCCAAGTGGGGCTGTAGAGGAAGCACGTGGAAGCTGGGTGGGCTGGGTGGACATTCAGCCCCAGAGTGACCCCAAGGGGCCCTGGCAGTTCCGGCTGGAGACATGTGTTGGCCTCCATTAGAAGGGACAATGTGGGAGATGCCGGAGATTCCTTGCCTTGAAAAAAGGCAGGAGTGAGCCGGGCGTGGTGGCACACGCTTGTAATCCCAGTACTTGGAAGACTGAGACAGAGGGATGGCAGGTTCGAGGCCAGCAGTACATGGTAACTTAGTGAGACCCTGTTTCAAAATAAAAAATAAAAGCTGGGCATGGTGGTGCATGCTTGTAATCCCAGTACTTGGGAGGCTGAGACAGGAGGATCTGGGTTCACAGCCAGCCTCAGCTACTTAGTGAGGCCCTCTGCAACTTAGTGAGACCCAGTTTCAAGATAAAGAATCAAAAATAGGGCTGGGGGTGTAGCTTGGAGGTCGAATGCCCCTGGGTTCAATCCCCAGTACCGCAAAAAAAAAAAAAAATAGGGTTTGGGCTGTAGCTCAGTGGTAGAACATTTCTGGGTTCAATCCTCAGCATCACCACCACCACACACAAAAAAAAGGGTTATAATTATAAAGAAAAGCAAGATAATGACGATTTTATTTATTTGTTGGCACTGGGGATTGAACCCAGGGACATTCTACCTCCAAGCTACACCCTCCAGCCCTTTTTATCTTATTTTATTTTTATTTTGAAACAGGGTCTTGCTAAGTTCCTGAGGCTGGCCTTGAACCTGTGATCCTCCTGTCTCAGCCTCCCAAGTACTGGGATCACAGGCGTGCGACCCTGCACCTAACTGGAAGTGACTCTTAACAGCACCTGTAATATAGTAAGTGCTAGTCAATAATGGTTGAACCAGTGGACTCTCAGCAAAATTGCAAACCCTGAAGCAACACAGCCTCCCAGGGGCTTTCAAAGTGCTGCATCCTCTGTGGACAGGTCCTGGGCTCACAGAGGAACAAGTAAGTACAAACCGATGCGAACGAAACAGAAGGCTAAATTCCTAAGCTGCGACTCAATCCCGGATGCCAGGAAGACATCAGAGCAGGGCAGTGTCCTGGTTTAAACCCTGTGGGGTTCTCTGAGCTTCCCACCCTGTAAGGGAGAAGCAATCGAGGCACGACTCCCAGACCAACCAGGTGTATGCAGATGGAACCAGGGACGTTTCCATCCTCCACGGCCCTTGCCCACCCACTCACAAATGATGAGCCTGTAAAAACTGGACCATGGAAGACAAAGTAAACTGAAGCAAAAGTTGGGGGTTGCCCACCCCTGGGGCTCACCTCCACTGGGGAGCTAAGGGCTGCCTTGCTCTGCATGTCTTGGCGTGGGTCTCCACCTAGAGACACTTAAGCATCCAAATGGACGTAGCATTGACAGATTGGAGTCAGGGTTGTTTCTGACCCTTCCGGAGTTGGAAAGTAATTTATAAAGGTGTTCCTAAATTGCTCCATAATTTCAAGTCAGGAGAATTCCCATCTTGCTTTCTAAGTCCCCTCTGCCAGATATAGCAACTGGGTCATCAGATAATTACAAAAGCATAAAGCAGAGTTGTGCGAATCTTGTTTACCCGCACGGCGCTGGCCTCCGGTCTCTCCCTCCCGGGTCAGTAAGCAGGTCATGTCTGGTGGTTTTCAGACAGGGCCTATTGCTGCCCAGTCATTTCCATTCAGAGCTAAACACAAGCTCTCTCCAGAGAAGCACCCAGCTCCTCTTCTTCCCCCAGCCGCCCTCAGATGAGCCCGAAGAAGCTGTGCAGAAGATGGGGGTCACATCTGTATTCATTGCAACAGCCTTGTCACTGTGCTCCTGGCCCAAGACAAGACTCAAGGTGCAGCCCTACCTCAGCATCCGTGGGGCTGAGAAGAGCCTATCAGGACAGCTATCGGGAAGAGAGGGACTCCACCAGCCTGCCGCGCCCTGGCTTCCAGTAATGGCTGCAACTCCACGGCCAGATGGATAAGGTTAGGTTACACCATCATGGAAGGGCACCTGCCTAACCAACTCAAAAATGCCTTTAGCTGGGTGTGGTGGTGCACTCTTGTAATCCCAGTACTTGGGAGGCTGAGACAGGAGGATCGCAAGTTCAAAGCCAACCTCAGTTACTTAGTGAGGTCTTCTGCAACTTAGTGAGACTCTGATTCAAAATAAAAAAAATAGGGTTGGGGGTATAGCTTGGAGGTAGAAGCCCCTGGGTTCAATCTCCAGGCCCCTCCCCCCAAAAAAGTACCTTTATGGGCTCTGGTACTACGGTGACTGCAAAGGATAAATGCAAATGAGAGCTTGATGAGCACGCAGTGTCATTTGTGGAAATGATGAGATGGGGGAGTGGCTTCGGAGGAACAGGAGACCCCAGGACCCTGGGCCCTCAGCAGAATTAGACCCATCACCCCAGCCGACAGAGACTGTCCATGGAGCAAGACCCCGCTGCTCTCTCAGCAGGTTGGTGAGAGGGGACCACAGTCCTCCAGGAATTTCTCCTGGCCCAGAATTCCCAAGGCAAGCTGTTCCCCTTCTTGTCACATCAACTGGCTGCCTGTCCATCTGGGCGAGGGGTGGGGAGCCTTGGGGTGAGGGGCTTGGCTGGGTTTGTTGGAAGGAGCGAGAAGAGGACGTTCTATCCCTGTCACTTACATGTGATGGTCCTGCCGGAGTTGACAGGCAGGGTCCAGTTCCCCTGGGAGGCTGGCCAAAGGCCTACGAGGGACCCTCAAAGTGGGTCTTTTACTGACCTGGGGGAGATCTCTGAGTCATCTTATCCTAAGCCAGAGAGTTACCAGGGGCCAGCAAGGCTTATGCAGAGAAGAGAGATGGAGGAAGGGAGAGGGGAAAGGAAGGAAGGAAGAGGCAGGAAGGCGGGGAGGGAACAGGTGGGGAGGAACACCTACCCGTCTCTCAGGGCCGGTGAACCTCTGTAGCCACACGACCCCAAGGTTCATTGCCCACTGCTGGCCGCAGACCGGGTCCTCTTCTCCTCTTCCTCACTTGCCCAAACTCTCCTCACTCCTGAGGCCCTCCAAGACCTTGGCCCAACAATGTCTTCCCAGAGTATTATAACTCCCAGGAATCATCCCTGCTGCTGCTAAACCCTCGCTACTATTAAGTGTCACAACATACTATCTCAGACATGTCCCCAGTGACCCCAAGCATATCCCGGCTTGGGCCATCTGCTGTCCTTTCTTTGGTCAGCTCTCAGTTGACCCGGGCTGTCCTCTGAGCTCTGCTAACTGTGCTGCGACTCTGTGTCGATCTCTGTTTCTGACCAGGGATAAGAACGTGTTCCCTGCTCCAAGCCTGGCCTTGCTGAGATCATGGCGCCAGGCCTGATCCAGGGGGACTCACGCCTGCCCCTGCCCTGTGTCTGCCCCTGAGACTTTGAGCTTGGCCTGGTTTGGTCCTCCAGGACTCGGACACTCCTTAACTCTCCATGTAGCCCCTTCTCACCCCCCACCCCTACCACCGATGCCCCCTGATAACACCCCCCATACCCACACCACCTCCAACCTGCGATCTGAATGGTTTTCCAGGAGAAGAAAACGAGCTGAGACAAAGGCCACTGGAGCACAAACTCACCGGTAAATGCCCAAGGAGAGGCGTGATACTGTCAGAAACATAGATGATGCTGCCATCTGTTGTCACGGCGATAATGAAGCCATCTAACGCCTGTGGAAATGCAACATTTTTTTTTTATGTTTTTATTGGTGCATTGTAGTCTCACTTCACAATGAGTATCAGTTTGGTGTTAACATACATGCACACAGCTCTTGGTGTCCCTCCCCCCCCGCCTCCCCCCCACATGTAGCACTGAGAATGATGTTGGTATAATCTCACATACACACATTGTTTATGACAGTAATTCCATGGATTCACTACTTTCTTACCCTTCCCCTTCCCTTGTATCTCTTCCCTAGCACCTCTGAGGGTTCTCCATGATCCAGCTATACCACTACTGGGTATCATACCAAAGGGATTGAAACTAGAAAACAACAGTAATATATGAAATGCAACATTTGAAAGCTCTTAGTGACGCCTTCATGGGGCAGCATGTCACCAAAGCAAAGGACCCATTTTATGACACCGGCTTGTTTTGTAAACCTCAGAGTATTTCCATGAACAAGCCCACAGCACCTTTTCTACCTGACACGCAGGTTTCTTGCACAGAATTTGTTTAGACCAGGAAACATGCTTGCCAAAGCACTACAGGTCCAGGGGGAAAGTTGACCGATTGGTGTTGTAAAATAAAATTTGGCCGTGGAAATTGCTTAAGTAGGTTTAATGATAGGTACACTGTGGAGCTGAATCAGAAACAGCATCGCTACCATTAAAAGACATCAGCGATATGTTACTGTCCCCAGCCCCCTATTCCCGATATCACTTTGAGTTCAGCAGTAAACATTTACTATAAGATATAAGACCAAACAGATGTCTTACAAATAGAAAGAGTTCCTGTTGGCGAAGGTAGACCTCTTCTTTTTTTTTTCTTTTTGCGGTACTGGGGATTGAACGCAGGGGCGTTCTACCTCCACGCTACACCCCCGACCCTATTTTTTATACTTTATTTTGAAACTGGGTCTCACGAAGTTGCAGAGGCCTCACTAAGTAGAGAGAGAGAGAGAGACAGGTAGAGAGAGAGAGAGAGAGAGAGCTGAGGCTGGCCGTAAACCCGGGTCCTCCGGTCTCCACCTTCCAAAGTACTGGGATTACAAGCGTGCGCCACCACGCCCGGCCTGGTAGACCTCTTCTTGAATTCACTGCCCCACAAGAAATAGGTATTGAAGGAACCATTTGTTTTTTGTTGTTGTTGTTGTTGCTTTTTAGGGTATTGGGGTTTGAACCCAGGGGCATTCTACCTCCGAGCTACACCCCCAGTCATATTTATTTTTTGTTTTGAAACAGGGTCTTGCTAGGTTGCTGACAGCCTTGCTAAATTGCTGAGGCTGGTCTTGAATCTGCGATCCTCCTGTCTCAGCCTCCCAAGTACTGGGATTACACCCGGCTTGAAAGATCCATTTGTGAAGAACATTCACATTATACCGCAAGGCTGGGCGAGGGTGGGGTATTTGTAACTCACCTGGATGGATAAGTATTTCTGAATGTCTGAAAAAGTGCACCTGTGTAAAAGTGCTGTGTGCCAGGCAGGCCTTCCTGGGTGCTTGCTTGCAACAGGAAAGGTTTAATGTGGCAATGCTTTCTCACAAAGCAGGCACTTTTGCTGTTTTATTGATTTTTTTTTTTGTAGTACTGGTAATTGAATCCAGGGGCATGAGCTATACCCCAGCCCTATTTTATTTTTTATTTGGAAACAAGGTCTTGCTGAGTTGCTGAGAACCTCACTAAGTTGCTGAGGCTGGCCTTGAACCTGCGATGCTCCTGTCTTAGTCTCCTGAGTACTGGGATTACAAGCATGCACCACCATGGCCACCTTTGTAGATGTTTATAATACTTTTGTATGACATGTCTCAAAGGTTTTTTTGTTTTGTTTTGTTTTTGTACTGAGGATTGAACCCAGGGACATTCTACTTCTGAGCTATACCCCTAGCCCTCCTTATTCTCTCTAATATTGAAACAGGGTCTTGCTAAGTTGCTGATGATCTTGCTAAGCTGTTAAGGGTCTCACTAAGTTGCTGAGGCTGGCCTCGAAACTGTGATCCCTCTGTCTCAGGCTCCTGAGTACTGGGACTAAAGGCGTGTGTCACCATGCCTGGCTCAAAGTTGATTTCTAAGTTTGGACTACATAATTCAGAGGAGAATGGGGTCACAGTGGCCAACTGGCTGCTAGAAGAGAATATTCACATACTCTGAATGAATATTCACATATTTTGAGATGAACGAGATCAACAACAAAGCCCACCTCACCAGAAAGCAAATCTTTGAGGGAATAATATGTGTGTTCAGGTGGACTTTCACTGAGAATCTGTCAGTCTGGATGTATCTTTGAAATACTCTCTTCCCCAAGTCTGGAAGTTTTTCTGCCTTTGGGAGAAAAAGTGAAATTTGTGCTTAGAAGGCTCTGGAAACATTTTGTATGCCTTCAACTGGATCCTCGCAGAGTGTTACTGAGAATCTGCCTGGCCAAAAGGGCATTCATTCTTTTTTTTTTTTTTTAGGTGCTGAGGATTGAACCTACTTCTGAGATACACAACCAGTCTTTATTTATTTATTTATTATTTATTTTGTGGAGCTGGGGATTGAACCCAAGGGCATTCTACCTCTGAGCTATACCCCAGTCCTATTTTTATTCTTTATTTTGAAACAAAGTCTCAACAAGTTGCAGAGGGCCTCACTAAGTAGCTGAGGCTGGTGGTGAACCCGCAATCCTCCAGTCTCAGCCTCCCAAGTACTGGGAGTGTGCGCCACCACACCCAGCAGATTTTTTTTTTTAATATTGAAACAGGGTCTCACTAAGTTGCTGAGGGTCTCCCTAAATTGCTGAGACTAGCCTCGAACCTGAAATCCTCCTGTCCCAGCCTCCTTAAGTAATGGGATTGCAGTCATGCATCACCATGACCAGCTGACATTAATTCTGTGAAATTAGGAAGTTGTGCCTTAGTGCAAGGCAGCAGGAACTGGAAATAGGCCACTGCCTGTGCACCTTTGGGTCCCCAAATAGAAGGGAGCTCTTTCCACCAGGAACACTGACATTAGGCTCCTTTATTATTTTACACTGATGTATGTTTGGCAAGATTTGAGAGTAAAAAACACATTAAAGCACATTTCTTAAAGGAACCCCACCCCTTTGGATTACATCATGGCTCTCAGCTGGGAGACATCTGGCAATAGCTGGAGGTAATTTGGGTTGTCGATACTGGAGGGAGTGATACTAATGGGGAGAGGCCAGAGATGCTACAAAACACCCCATAATATGAAGGACAGCCCCCACATCAAAGAATGTTCAGCTGCAACATGTCAATCATGCTGAGATTGAGAAACTGGATTAGATTTATGGGTTGTGAACCAAGAAGTATATCCAGATGCTTTCATTTCTTTTCCCCTATTAATCTTCGAACTTATTTTTCTTTTCTTTTTAAATTAAAATTAAAATTTTACTGACACATAAAAACATAAGAATAGTACATATTTAAGGGTGTTGTGTGATGTTTTAATACACTAGATGGTATATATTGCATAATCTTTAAATCAGGCTAAAGATATCTATGCCCTTGAACATTTATCATTTCTTTATGGTGAAAATATTAAAAATTCTTTCTTCTTGCTTTTTTTGTGGTACTAGGGATTTAGCCCAGGGGCATTCCAACTCCAAGCTACACCGCCAGCCCTATTTTATTTTTATTTTGAAGCAGGGTCTCGCTAGGTTGATGAGAGTCTCGCTATTTGCTGAGGCTGTCCTCAAACCTGCAATCCTCCTGTCTCAGCCTCCTAAGTACTGGGATTACAAGTGTGCGCCACCACAACTGGCTCTTCTTGCTTTTCTGAAACACACAATACGCTACTGTTACCTATGGTCATCCTATTGTGCAATAGCATGCCAGAACTTCTCGGTCCTATCTAACTGTAACTTAGCACCTATTGACCAACCTTTCCCCATCTCTCCCTGCCTCAGCCTCTGGGAACCACCATTCTACTCTGGTCCTGTTGATGACGTTGACTGGACCTTTCTGGAAACAGCAGATGGGAAGGCTGGGGAAAGTGGGAGCTGTACACATGGTCTTTCTGCACAGTGAGCCCATGTCCCTCTTGAATTTGTCGAGTAAGTGGGCGTTAAAAAGCTGAAGGTATTTACAGACAGAAGATGACTTGCAATGGCATTTTCCATCAGTTGTACAAGAAATACCCGAGTCTCCTGTACAAGTGCTTCCCTGGCTTCGGAAGTCCAGCAGCAGCAGCTGAGAGCGCTTCAACACCTGTGACTGTGCAGGGATGTGCGCCCGTCTAGGTAGAGCTGATTTCCACAGGGATGTCATCGAAAGTACCAAGTGGCCCAGAGTTTTATGCCCAATGCACACTAGAGAGAAATAAAAACTTCCCTTTCTGCTAATTCCTAAATCCAATGGAATATTCCTGCTAGTCTCTGGGACAGCCTCGGGCTAAGAGAAAAGACTGCTGGAGCTTTCTGGACTAACATGCAGAAATATCAATTCCCAAATTCCCAGTCAATAAGAATTTCTTTCCCTCCCTCCCTTCCTTCCTTCCTTCCTTCCTTCCTTCCTTCCTTCCTTCCTTCCTTCTTTCTTCCTCTCTCTCTCCTCTTCTTCCTCCTCCTCCTTCTTCTTCCTCCTCTTCCTCCTCCTCCTTCCTTTCTTCTTCTTCTTCTCCTTCCTCTCTTCTCTCTCTCTCTCTCTCCCTTTCTCCCACCCCACCCAGGGATTGAACCCAGGAGCATTTTACCTCTGAGCTACACCCCCAGCCCTTTTTGTTTCTTACTTGGAAACAAGGTCTCACTAAGGTGCTGCAATTCTCACTAAGTTATGGAGACTGGCCTCAGACCTGCAATCCTCCTGTCTCAGTCTCCCAAGTACTGAATTTACAGGAGATCACCACTGGGCCTGGCTTGCTTTCTTTCCTTTTAAGTCCATTGGCCCTAGTGTTTGGGACCACAGTCTCCCTCAGCTTACAATGTCTGGTCTGCAGCGGGGTCATTTTTGTTCTTTTAAACTTCACAATATGATAGTCCTCCCAGAATCTGGTTCTGTGCATTTTTTGAGAGAAGAAAACAGAAGGAAGGAGGGATTCATGCCCAGCATCAACAGTTCCCTGGGGGCATGTTCTCTCTTAGATTCTGTCATCCCTGGGGAAAAAGGGAACCTCTTAGCTACCAAGACATGGTGCCTGGATTCCTCTTAGCTCTGAAAAAAGGAGTGGATGCGCAGCTGGAATGAGCCGCACACCATGACGAAGGTGCATGGTGAAAATGATGATGTCATCCACGAGGGGGCCCAGTGTGGGGTGGGGGGGCTAAGGCTATAGGGGAGGAGAAACTGGCAGGCTCAGATCGCTCAACACCGGCTCTGCCTACTGAAGAGTAACAGGTTGGAATCGAAGCCTAATGTGGTCAGAGATAAATCAGAAGTCCTGGGTGGTGGATTTCCAACCCAGAGCTGCAGAGAAGGCCTGCTGGTTATACAGACTTGATTTCAGATCCAAGTCATTCATCCAGGGCATCTTTCTTGGTAGCCACTTCAGGGAATTTATATTAGGAGCAGGTGCATAAAGTGCATAGACTATGGTACAGATTGAAAATCTTTTTCTAGAAATTCCAGTCTTTTTACTCTTAGTCCTGCATTGCAGCCCCCAAATTTATCCATTTTTTAACTTTAAACAAGCCTTGTTTCCCCAAATTCTTTTGATTCTTTGAAACTCACCGAAAGAGAAAGAGAAAAACAAAACCCCAAAATGGTTGAGCTACAATCTTTTAAAAAGTGGCCGATGCCATAGGGTGTTTTAACTACTTTTCCAGAAGAATTAAAAGATAAATGATGTATGTAAAGTAGCATAATGACACATTAATTCTACATTATATTTCACAAGCTGCTTTAAATTTAACATACTTAAAATGCATTGCTTCTGCAGAAAGTTCTGTATTTTCTTTAAATATAGTTCCCATGCAGAGAGTTAAGTATCTTTCACTTTATGCAAATGTTCATTAATGCGTTTGTATTTCATAATATTTGGACATTTTTGTTCTGGCAGTTGCTTATTCTAGTACTTTCTGTTTTCTGTGCAGTTAATCTATGTAAATTAAAGTTTACATCAGTCCTATATAGGCACAGAGATGAAATATAGAAAGATTTCCCTACCAGGAAACACACCCTGGCACGTGGCCAACAATGAACTTCTTTTTGCTGAACTTGCTCGTCCTGGTTCCCCTCGTTCAAGGGCTGGGACATGCCACTTCTGAGGCTGTCTTTGTCCTTGTGGCCATATCTATGCGATACTAGGTTTCTCCCCAGGTTGGATGTCATGGCACCCTGATTGCCAGAGGGTTTGTAGAGATGGATCCTCATCTGTACTGAGGAATTCCACTCCACCCCGGATGTAAATATGCAACGTTGCAGATTCACCAGGTTTTCCCATATAACCCTGCAGGTGAACTGGGCATCTGATCCACAGGAAGGAACCTGGGCCTCTTAGCAAGGGGTGGATGGCTCAGGGTCACTGTGGCTGACACCCACACTCCATGTGTACGTAATATGAGCTCCAGTTAAAAGCCTCACTTTCCAAGAAGACTTTTACTTTCCAAAAGTGGTTTAACTAAGGAGGAAAATATAATCATTGCATTCTAAAGAGGGGACCCTCAGAGTCAAATGATAAATGCGAGACGTCATAACCATCCCTCCCTCCTTCCCTTCTCTACCTACCTCTGCCCCGCCCCTCCTGGCTCCTGCACCTAGGTGTCCTCGGGTTGGGAGACCCTGGGGGCTGGCCCTGCAGCCACTGTGGCCGGAGCCCACAGCCACATTCAGTGTGGGGATTCTTCCTTATTTCGCCCAACTCAGTAGCCAAAACATAATCAACAGCAGACAGAGGCTCAGGACAGTATCTATTTCAGGATCTCTTTCCAGGGTCAAGAACAGCTGTTTCCTTTGGGTAGAGGGTCTTATCAGGAACAAGTAGCTACTATTTAATTTGAACCCGATTAAGCTAATTTGAAAGTACATTTCACCTCCAACATCAGCTGAGTGAATTCTTCATTACTGAGGAACGAAGGCTTCCAGTCTTGCTGAATGTCGCAGATTTCCGTTTGTGCTGAAACTTCTAAAAAATAAAAAAAAAACATACACACACACACACACACACACATACAAATAAGCTTTTTATACTCAAGGGCACTTAGAAATGAAACACATATTACTTCTATGTCATTTTGTGTAGATCTCTATGTAATTTAATTAGAGAAGCCAATATAAGGAAATATGTTACCCCAATATTTAAGGGCTGCAAACTTTGGCTATAAAGGGCTGAAAAACTCTTTTGATATTCACATACCCCTTTAATGAGGCTTGGGGAAGAGAGCACCCCCCGTTGGGATGGGTGCAGTGTCTACCACTTGCAGGGGCACCATACCCTTGGATTTCTATATGACAGAGCCTAATCGTCTGTGGTTAGAATGAGGTGGTTGTCACCTATTGAGGCAACAGGAACAAACACCGGGGTGGTGGCACACCTTCTTGGGCTGCTTTTTCAAAGTCAAGGCAAAGCAAAACATTTCAGAGCAATGAGATTTTCACAATTCCATTGGATGAGGGTGTAGCTTAGAGGTAGAGCAAGTACTTTGCATATTTGAGGTCCTGGGTTCGATGCCCAGCACTGCAAACAACAACAACAATAAAACCCCACAAAATTCAGGAAATATCTTAGGCATATAGTAATTAACCCACTGTATTATGTAGAATGGGACAGATTTTTAGCATTTCCATCGTCGAACTATAATGTGCTATACAAATACACATTACTTAGTTGCTTGTAAGGCCCAAACTTACTGTTCTCAAAACCTTTTTGGGGTTAATCTATAGTTTATCTGTCTCATGTTGTACTGAAGACATTATTCACATTTGTCAATTGAATAATCAGGACTCCTTAAATATTCTAGCTTGTTGGTATTTTTGAAAAAATGTGTTTTGTTCTATTATCAAACGATCTCTGATAAGATTATTACAGATAGGGCAAATGTGTTTTCATAGCTATTTGTTTTTCCTTCAGTTTATCCTCCATCTTAAACCAACACTTTGCTCCACTTTCTGTAATAAGAGGTCTCTTTAGAGATTATTTTCTTGGTGTTAAGAAAAATATAAGAACATATGACTTGTACTTCAGAGAATAAAGCTAACCTGTTGAACGACTTCCTGGAGAAGGGAAATCGTTCAGGCAGATAATCTATGCACTTTAAACTAGGAGAGATTTCAAGGCTCTCTCCTTTGCCCCTCCCCACCTTTTTTTCTTAAAGTGCTAGGGATTGAATCTTGCAGAACCTTGCACATGCTAAGCACGTGCTCTACCACTGGGCTACCTCCTGGTCCCTACATCTGTTATTTGGCAATCTCTCTTACATGGAGAGCAGGGAGTGGATTCTGTTATTTGAATGAATGAACCTGGATGAACTCAGCAGCTACTCATGAACAAGGAGCATGTGAAAGGCTGGATTACACAGGAGACTGTCAGCCTCCACTCATTCCCTCTGTCAGCCAGTGCTCCCAGCAATGCCGGGCTCTAGTGGGAAGTTTTCTTCCTCGGAGATGTCTGCAGGTACAAGCTGCTGCTGTTGTTATACAAAATATTTTTGTCCTCTGTGATTTTAAAGGAGTCCAAAAGAGCTGCTAAAAGCCTTTTGTAATTGAACACAGGAAGAAACCCAGGAGTGGAAACCATGTTGGCAGTCAGACAGCCAGCAGCACCGACCAGGGCTGGCTCCAGAGGGTCAGTGCGCGGGGCCCCTGTAAGGTGCTGGGTGCCATGATGGTGGTGAAATGCATCCTGGGAAGCAGAGGCAGGACGCCACGTACAAATCTTGGCCAGAGTTTGTCCTGGGGTGTCAACTGAGGCCAGGAAGACACACTGAAACTCCCAGGGACTCACACAAATGGCCACGGGTTGCCACAGAAAAGAGATGGACCCCATAAATGCCCTCTCCCTAACACATACACTCTTCTGGAAAACTCTTCTGATCAGTGGGGTCAGACTGTAGATTGTCTAGAAGAGTCCTTCTAGTAGTCCAAATTTCATTTCGGTAGCGGTCCATTCAACTTAATGGTGAAGGAAAATGAAAGACCCGTAGCTTTGACACAGGTGACTCTGAGATCATTCTATATGGCCACACACCTTCTCATCAGCATGGTAACACTGAAAACAGTCAACTAATTCATTTTGTATTTCAACAATTTGATCATAGCCCTTAAAAGTTAAGGCTCAATTTATAGCATATTAAAAATGCATGCATTAGATAAGATGTCTCAAAGCAAGTAAAAAAAGTCATATTAGGAAAAAAACTCAGGGTTATAATCATGTCTCTACTGGCATTTGGTATTACCGATATCATAAGCTACAGAGATGGGCATCGTGGCACATGCCTGTAATCCCAGTACTTGGTAAACTGAGACAGGAGGATTGCAGGTTTAAGGCCAGCCTCAGCAACTTAGTGAGGCCCTCAGCAACTTTGAGGACCTGTTTCAAAAAATAAAATAAAAATAAAAAGATAAATAAATAAAATAGGGCTGAGGTCTAGCTCAGAGGTAGAATGTCCCTGGGTTCAATCCCCAGTACCACAATAATAACAATAACAATAACAATAATAATAATAATAATACCCATAAGCAATCGGTGGTGGGGCAGAATTAACGAAGAGGTATGGTCAAAGTGGTTCCTAAACAGCAAGGGAAACAAAATCACCTCGGGGGCCATTTTAACAGGAAAACACTGCAATTAACAACCCCCCATCCTCCCCTGGTGTGGTTTGCAGTTATAAAATGCTCACTTCCCCACTGCTGCTGCTATGCCGAAGCACAGAGCAGCAGTACATCTTTGGGCTGTATACGGTCAAAGAAAAGTCTGGAAAATAGGGCGGAAACCCAACTGCTGGGGTGGTGAATATTACCCTGTCTAGCGACATTTCTCCTTATTCTGCAGCCTTCCCCTGTGTACCCCCATCCACAAAGGCAGATGTAATGAAGAGACATGTATGAGGAATGGGATTTTTTTTTGCGGAACCCAGGGGCATTCTATCTCCGAGCTACACCCCGGCCCTATTTTTTATTCTTTATTTTGAAACAGGGTCTCACGAAGTAGCTGAGGCTGGCAGCGAACCCGGATCCTCCAGTCTCAGCCTCCCAAGTACTGGGATTACAAGTGTGTGCCACCATGCCCGGCTAAATGGGATTTGATGTTGGAACAAAATTACATCTAATCAGATTGATACTCACACAGGAAGAGGATAATGTGTAGGCCAGCCTGGCCCTGTAGGACTTGTGTTCAGATGAATGTAGACAAGAATGTGCAATATTCCCTGTTATTTACATAATTTAGGGTTTTCTCTCTTGTGGGAGATACTACTGACACTAAATCTCTATGTAAAGAAACATGGTGAGGGTCTCATTTTAATTTGTATGACTTCAAAGAGAATCCAAATGTGCACTCCATGATCAAGACTGATCTCCCAAGTTGAAAAAGTAGGGATGCTTGAAAGATTATCGGGCAAAGAATGAAATAATTTTAATGGCTACCTGGACCTAATCATCTTTCCTTACTTAGCCTGTGGTTTCCCTTTAGCCAGAAGGCAGAAAGCACATCTAAATCCATACTTCTTAACCCTGGCTGCACATTAGAATGACCTGGGGACCTTTAAAATTATTGATGACCTGGCCTCACCCAGGGTCTGCTGCTGAAAGGCTCCCCACCCCCACAACAAAAATCCCAGACCTGGAATGTTTGCCTATTTTAGTGTCAATACTCCTACCATGGCTGGCTTCTGGTTACCCACTTGATGTCAACCAGTTTGCAAAACTCCTGAAAATTTACCTATCCTCTCTTACGCTGGCTTGAGTTGGCTCCAGCACACTGCCAGAGAGTCTGATGTAGTGATCTGTGGATGTTGCCAGGCTATATGCATTTTTTTTAAAGCTCCTTGGGTGATTCTAATGGGCAGTCAAGGTTGAGAACCCATGGTCTAAAATGGACACACTAATGAACAGCTACGTTGCAGCAATGATATAAATATCTCTAAAAGTCCCATACATCGCCTCTTGCAGAGAAGCAGGAGAGGGGGGTGTTCAAAACAGGGCTCTGCAGACAGGCTGCTGGGTTTGGAGTCCACATGTTCCTGGCTGTCTGCCCTGGGTGAGTGACTTAGGCTGTGTACCTCAGTTGCTTCCTCTGTGCCATGGGACTCACTCAAATTGCTGCTGTGAAGCGTAGAGGAGTCACTACACACAGAGCCCCTGGCACATTGCAGGGCTTGCAGGGAGCCCTGAAAAAAGGCTGGGCATCATTAGTCCACCCTGGTGCATATGCCCGTGGAGTTCACGTGTATCTGGATGGTATGGAAAGTGACTGTATTTGTCTTTTTCTTTAAAAGAAATTTTGGTCCGATCGCTACATTTCTGCATAGGATCTGCCGTGGATATTTTCTGCTTTGAAATATAAATCACAGAGATGAGCGAGATCCTGTAGTGATTCCCGACTGCATTTAGAGGGTTGTGCAGAGCAGGCCCCGGTCTTATGAAAAAGGCAAGACTAGACAGGCACTCCAGGTGTCAGGAGGCTGCGTTTCTGCTGACCTGTCTGTTCAGGGCCCGGATTTGATAATTCTGTAATTCCACAGCAGACAGGACCCAGCATAAATGTTACACTGATGAACTTGATCCCAGCTGTCCTATTTAACAGCTGTCCTGCTTCTCAGTGGTACTGACCTAGTTTGAGTAATTTGCACAAAATATCTTGGCAATCTAACCAACCTGCTATTTCTCTTGGCTAAACCATTATTTAGGAAATATAACCATTCTGATTAAATTATTGGGGCCATTGAATACTGCTGGAACACTCTATTCCAATCCTGTTTGATTGGTCTTCCCTGACTTTTAACAAAAGCAATTAATGTTCTTTGCTCTCCCCTGGGCAGTTTTGGAAGAACAATAGGGGGCTATATCACCGCTGTCACATTTTTAATAGGTATATATAATTATCGGGGAAATCATGAAAGAATAGCAAGTATAATGAAACTTTCCAATGTCCCAGCAGTGCCCCCTTCCATGAAATCCTCTTGTCTAACAGAACGTTCAGTGGGAGAGCAGCATTACCGTAAGCACAGAGGAACTGTAATTACTTCCTCAATAATTCTGACATTTCTGATTTTATTATGTTTGCTGTCATGGTTAAGGCAAAAAGAATTCTGCTCCTCCGGCTCGTTAATAGTTCCCAAGTCCTCTTATCTATTCCCTGACTTTTTGTGGAACTATCCAAGGTTCCACAAAAGCCACTGCGGGGTGTGTGTGACCAGCACTAAGAGGCAAAGGGGTTGAAGGAGAGCGAAAGGGAGAGAGGATGATTGGAGAGACACAAGTTCAAGGCCTGCCTCAAGTAGTAACTTCATATGATGGAATGCCATCTGCCAATGAAAATAAGCCAGCACACCTGAAGGACAGGGACACATCACACACATCACATGAGAGACTCTGTCGGAACAGGATCCCAAGGGCAAAACCAACCTACGTCAACAGAAGGCAAATTTGGGGAAAGCAGAGGTAGGTAGGAAGGGGAAGCTGCTCTTTCTTTCTCTTTTTAAAAAAAAATTTTAGGTTTTGGTTCGGGGGATTAAACCTAGGGGCATTCTACCTTCGAGCTACACCCCCAGCCCTTTTTACTTTTTATTTTGAAGCCGGGTCTCACTAAGTTGCTGAGAGTCTCGCTAAATGTTGAGGCTGGCCTTGAACCTGGGATCCTCCTGTCTCAGCCTCCTGAGTACTGAGATTATAGCCGTGCACCACCACGCCGGGCTGGCAGCTTTTATTTCTTGACCTAGATTTGGATGCTTGCCGGCTCCTAGGATTTTTCTTTTCTTTCATGTGTGTGCGCGTGTGTATATGTGTGTGTGTGTGTGTGTGTGAGTGTGTATGTGTGTGTTAGTTACTGGGGATTGAACCCGAGGGTATTCTACCACTGAGCTACACCCCTAGCTCAATTTTATTTTTTATTTTGAAACAGGGTCTCACTAAACTGTAGAGGCTAGCCTCGAACCTGTAATCCTCCTGTCTCAGCCTCCCAAATACTGGGATTACAGGTGTGCACCATGGCATCTGCTTTGCTCCAGGAATTTATGATGAAGACACACCCACTGTGAAGGCCACGGGCCCCTGCTGGTGCCACTGGGAGGCTCCTCTGGTTGACAGAGCGGGGGAGGTGAGCGTCCTCTCCCGGCTTGCTGGCCCTGGGATTATTGTGGAGGGCGGAGTAGCTTTGAGAGGGAAGCCCTTTCAAATGTTGGACATGTCTGTGGGTGGCCTTGCCTGGGACAGGACAGGGTGGATATCAATGGAGAGAAGCACAACCTTTACCGTTGTGTTTCTGCAAAAACCCGATGACCTTCTCCAGCACGGTGGTTTTGTCCATCTTCCGCGTGTTGCCAGGGAGCATGGAGCTGAGCTCTTTGATGAGAACATTGAACTGGTCCCGACGCTTCTTCTCAGACTTGTTGCGGGAAGCTCTGGAAACACACAATGCACAGGTTACCAGAACATTCCACCTCACAAGGGCTTTGTTATGAAACGGGGGTACTTTCTATCGGAGCGCGTTCTCACTGAGTTCCTCTCATCAAAACCTCCTTCAGGAAGGTCCCATGAGCCGCCCTTCAGAGCTGAGTAATGGGGAGAGAAAAATGTTTTGCTAGACTCTTGGCTGCAAAGAGAGACAGCATTAATAATCAGTTCTGACTCACACAGAAAACCTTACACAGATTAGCTCCATTGCCAGATAACTGCCACTCTGACTTCACAGAGCTCTAAGCCTCAGAGGGCAAATGGCCTGCTGTTTACCTGGGTAGCTGCAGCTGGAAGGATTCACCCTGCAAGCTCTCCCCCAGGCTCCAGCTTAGCACCAGGGCCTGGTGCTAAGTCATGAAGGGTGGCCAGGTGTCCCGATTGTCCCCTCCAGGGCACAAGTCCTGCCCCTGCCTGCAGGATCACCATCCTGTGGGGCAGTCAGGGCTCACCCTGCCCAGCGTGTGAGCCGTGTAGACCCAGGGTTGACATACAATGGGCCCTGCGTGTGGCCGTCAAGCTGCTGAGAATAGCAGAACACTCTTCAAAAATGACACAGAGGAAACTCAAACGCATATGACTGAGTCGGAGAAGCTGGTCTGAAAAAGCCACAGACGGTATAATTCCAACTCTATGACATTCTGGAAAAGGCGAAACTATGGAGACCGTAAAATGATCAGCGGTTGCCACGGGTTATAGGGAGGGATGAACAGGCAGAGTATGGAGGAGCTTTAGGGCAGCAAAAGTACTCTGTGTAGTGCTGCAATGTGGGCCACGTGTCCTTAAACATTTGTCCACACCCAGGGAGTACACAATGCCAAAAGCGATCCCTAATTTCACCTATGGGCTTGGGTGCTGATGAGGTGCCAGCGAGGCTGCACTGCTCTGGTGGGGGTGGCAGGCGGAGGCTGGGTGCCTGTGGGCGCAGAGGGTTTGTGGGAACTTTCTGTACCTTCCACTCAATTTTCCTGTGAGCCTCAAACTGCTCTAAAAGATGAAGTCTATTAAATAAAGATGACATCCTACACTGGTGCAACTATGGAAGAGATGAAAGTGCAGCTGCTCACTTTGGGGGCGGGGGACCTTCTTTGAGCCACCACTGAGGCTCTGCGGGAACAAGAGCAGGGGATTGGGGCTCTGGGGGGTTCTAACAGAAAGGAAGATGTGGTGGAGACAGAGCTTCCCCTCAAGGGAGCCCAGGAAGCGCTGCTCCAGGGCCTCCATCCGTAATGACTTCTCAAAGCCTCTTTGTCCACAATCAGCCCATTCCCAGTCGATCGGGGCTGGGAGAGCTGCCCCACCCCTCCAAAGTACACCCAAGACAGACTTGTCCCAGAAAGTCAGCTCGCTGAGGAGGGCGGGGCAGAGCTATCACACACGGTCTGGCTGCTGGCCCAGGCATCCTGGGGTCTGGGGTTAAGTTCCTGGGGTCTAATCCCTCATCGGGAGGCTCTGGGCCAATGTGTAGTCAGGACAGAAGGTGCTGATGGACTGCGATTCCCCTCCCTTGGGGAAGGTACTGATATCTACAGGCATCAGTTATCAATAAAGGACCTGCTTCCCCAAACAGCCCTTGGAAATATGAGGACACCTTCCAAATATCCTTTCCCTGGGTGCCACAATGGCCATATCCACTGTTTCCTCTGCCTACAGCGGACAACCTGTCTTTATTTCAACACACATGTTACCACCCATCTTACGCTGATTCTTTCTCGGTCTGAGCTGCTTCCTGATCATACCTGGGCAATTCTTCAAAGCCCACTTCGTGTACATGGTCACTAGTCTTTTCTAAGGCTCTTTCTCTTCTCCTTCCTTCGCATCGGTTCTTGGGGTTTGGATCAATGGATTTCTACAAAGGCCTCGTTCCTGGCTGAGCCACTGTCCTTCCATGTTCTCTGTCACATCACAGACTGGTTGGTGGCAGTTGTGATAGGAAGATACTGAGGTGCCTTATTGCTAGTTCAGGGTAAAAGGCGCAGTGTTCAAACACAGGAGCGAGAAGAAAGGGACCCTTTAGCTTGCCGAGTGACTGTCTATGCATTATAAATAATTTTTGGCCTAGATTTTAAAGAGTGACATGTAACCTCCTTAGCCAAAAAAAGCTCCGTTCCTGTCCTAGTTTGCCCATTATAAATTATTTGTGAGCTGATAACACCCAGCTCATTATTGCTCTGTTCTCCTCTTCAATGGGTGCGATGACGGTGAACATGGCCTGGCAGAGACTCCGACGAAGGCTCGTATCATTAGTGACAGAAACACCAGCTTGTTTCCTCCAGCCTCCGCCTGGGCCGCGCTGCGGTGCCCACTGGAAATCGGTCAATGTCAGCTGGATCCGCAGCTCTGAGGCAAGAGAAAGCCAAGAGCCTGGGATGACCTTGTTTCCGATAATGAGGTCTGTTCCTGCCAAGGCCCTGGGACAACAGGTTGAAAGACACTTAATCAGCCTCTGGGATTTTTAAAAAGGCATTATTTGTGTTCCACAAAATCCATCTATTTTAAGTGTATGGTTTGATGAATTCGGGTAATTGTGTAACTGCTGCCAAACCAAGATAGACAATTGCTGCATCCTGAAAGGGGTTTCTTCCTGCATCTTGTGCTTGGTTTCCCCCAACCACAGCTTCTTAGTTTTGCCTTTTCTAAATTTCACATGGGTGGAATCATATGGTATTTAGTCTTCGATCTTCATTTAGCATCAAGCTTCTGAGATTCATTCATGTTCTTGTACACATTAATATTTCATGCCCTTTTCTACCCACTAGTATTCCATTGTATGAATAGGCTGCAACTTTTGGGCTGTTTCCAGTTTGGAGGTATTAAGAATAATATTGTTCTGATAATTCGTGTACATGTCTTTGTGCAGAAATAGGCATTCATTTCTCCTGGGTAAATACAGAGGCATGAAATTGCTGAGTCATGCTATTAGGGCATATGCTCATTTATAAAATACTGCCATACTGTTATACAAAGTTGGCTATACCAAGCCGGGCATGGTGGCGCATGCTTGTAATCCCAGTATTTGGGAGGCTGAGACCAGAGGATCCCGGTTCATGGTCAGCCTCAGCTACTTAGTGAGGCCCTCCGCAACTTAGTGAGACCCTGATTCAAAATTTAAAAAAATAATAAAATCGGGCTGGGGGTGTAGCTTGGAGGTAGAATGCCCCTGGGTTCAATCCCCAGTACTGCAAAAAAAGAAAAAAGTTGGCTATACCCTTTTTTTTTATTTCCACCAGCAATAAATGAAAGTCCCAGTTGCTATAATCCTTGCCAACACTTGGGATTGTCAGTCTTTTTTTTTAACTTTAGCCACTGAAGTGTCATCTTACCGTGGTTTCAATTTGCCTTTTTCTGATGACTAGTGACGTCACATGCTTAATAGCCATTTGTATATCTCCTTTTGTGAAGTGTCTGTTCAAATATTTTGCTTGCCTACTTTTTAATTGAGTTGTTTGTCTTCTTGTTGAGTTAGAGAGAGAGAGAGAGAGAGAGAGAGAGAAGCAGGAAGATGGGAGGGTGTGTCTGTGTGTGTTAAACACACACTCTTAGGAACCTCACCCTTTGATTTTTGAATGTGGGTCTCATAAAGTCCCAGGTTCCTTTTCTGCAGTGTCTATCTTTGGGCATCTTGGGAAGTTTGGGTCTGCCCACATAGATACCATTTGCTGAGCACTTACCATCTAACTGGCCCTATGTAGTGCTTCACATATGGTCACAAGTCACCTAACAATGTTTCGGTCAACAGCAGACACATATACAATGGTGGCCTCATGAGATGAAAACGGAGCTAAGAAATTCCTGTCGCCTGGTGACACTGTAAGACCACGGCACAACCACACGTCACTCACG
Organism: Glis glis; assembly: GCA_004027185.1. Classification (NCBI taxonomy): domain Eukaryota; kingdom Metazoa; phylum Chordata; class Mammalia; order Rodentia; family Gliridae; genus Glis; species Glis glis. The sequence continues at coordinate 35,536 of PVJS01005098.1, forward strand.
TGTTTGTGGAGATGCTCTTCTGAACAAACCTACCGTGCTGCCAGTCGTATAAAAGTGTGGCACGTACAGTTATGCACAGCGCATCACACTTGATCATCATAATAAATGACTATGTTACTGGGTTATGTATTTATTACACAACAATAATAATAATAATGAAAATAAAATAATAATTTGGTACTGGGGATTATTTTGGTACTGGGGATTGAGCCCAGAGGCATTCTACCTTTGAGTTACACTGCCAGCCCTATTTTATTTATTATTTTGAAACAGGGGGTCTCGCTAAGTTGCTGAGGTTGACCTCAAATGTGTGATCCTTCTATCTCAGCCTCCCAAATACTAGGATTACTGGTGTGCACCACCACACCTGGGTTTCTTACCATTATTGTGATTGTACTCCTACTTATAAAAAATGTTTACTGGAAAACAGTATGCTGTGTTATGTCAGGAGCAGCCTCATATAGCTTGTGTTTATTACATCTCAAGAGTAAAAGAAGTAATCACTTCTTTTACTCTTGAGATGGATTTAATCTCATGTTTTTTAGTTTGTTGTGGCCCTAGGAGCAGTAGGCTATACTGTACTGTTGGTGTATATATGTATGTATGTATGTATGTATGTATGTGTATGTTATTACATATATATGTGTGTATGGGTATATAGATATAGACACACACACACACACACACACACACACATACACACACCAACAGCCTAGCTGTGTAGACTCTACCACCTAGGTTTGTGCTGGTACATTCTATGATGTAGGCACAATGCCCAAATTACCTAATAGTGCATTTCTTAGAAACTATCGCCACTGTTAAGCGATGCATGATTGTATTAATTTCTTTCATCTTCATAACAACCCCATAAGGTAGATACTATTTTCATTCCTATTTCCCTGGCGAAGAAGAGCACTGAAAGACTGTAACTTTCCAACATCACACAATTAGGAAATGGTGACACAGGCTGGCTCTAGGGCCCGTGGCGAAGCCTGCTTCTTTCTACAGCTCCCCCAATGCACGTGACAAGATCTGTTAAGGAGCCGCGTACCCAGCATTCCAGGAGCTCCGAACTCAGAGTGACTAATTCTGGCTGCTTGAGTTTATAACACAGAAATGAAACACACCCTACGGCAAAATGGTGTTGCGAGTAAACAAGATGGTGGTGTGTGTGTTGCCTGGGGGAAGGATCCCACAGCACACCGCAGGATGAGTGTGACCCCAGCCCCTAGGAGGTGCAGCCTTTGTCACGGTCAACTGTGGTTGTCAGTACTACTGTTCAGTGAATATTTCTGTTTTTTCTTCTAGACAGAGTAGGATTGTATTTCCCTGCTTCTAGAAGTTAAGTGCAGAGGTCTGACTCTCAGCCAAGGAAATGTGGACTCGAATGGCCGGTGTCAGTGCCCCGGTAGAGGTGTGAAGAGTCAGCATGAAATCTGCCATCTTTGTTTCATACGTCAGCAGCTAGAGAGGTGACACTTCTCCCGCTGGCGTCCCTGAGTGAGGACACTTAAGAGCAAGGGCCCCAGCGACCCCACGGTGAACATGTGGGACTGACTGAGATTTGGCGTTCTTTGTTGCTATAGCACAACCTGTCTTATCTAGATGGACACTGTGGGAATTAAGGCTGAAAGTCACCCGCAGGGAAAACTCAAGGAGCCTCTACTAGCTGGGCGTGGTGGCACACACTTGTAATCCCAGAACTTGAGAAGCTGAGACAGGAGGACTGCAGGTTTGAGGCCAGCCTCAGCAACTTAGCAAGACCCTCAGCAACTTAGAGACCCTGTTTCAAAATAAAAAGTAAAAAGAGCTGGGAGTGTAGCTCAGAGGTAGAACATCTCTAGGTTCAATCCCTAATAAAGCACACGCACACACACACACACACACACACACACACACACATACACACACACGTACAATAAAGACAGACCCTCAGGGAAGTGGGTATCAGTCCAACTCCCAGGCCTCCATACCTTTTGAAAAATTATTTTATTATTTATTACTATCATTATTATTTTGTGGTACTTGAGATTGAACCCAGGGACATTCTACCTCTGAGCTACACCCCCAACCCTATTTTATTTTTTATTTTGAAACAGGGTCTCATTAAGTTGGTGAGTGTTGAGGGTCTCTCCCTAAGTTGCTGAGGCCTCAAACCTCTGATCTTCCTGTCTCAGCCTCCCACGTATTGGGATTACAGGCGTGCGCCACTGCACCTGGCTTGTCTTTTCTTTTTAAAGTACCAGTTTCAGGCATTTTATTATAGCAACTCAAAATGTTCTAAGATACCCTCCCCTACAGGCCTTTCTAATATTTCTGACATGTGGGTTCACCAGAACTTAGCAATTAGAAGCAGAAAAAGAATATCCCTTGTTCTTAGGTCCTTTGATTAGCACTTTCTGTGCACAAAACATAGAGGAGGCAAAAACAAATAGGTATTGGCCCCTAACTGAAAGAAGTTCAGTGTCTAGAGGAAGAGATGGGAATAACATCTGTAGCTGTTATCCAAGGTGCCATGTGATTCAGGCTAGGTGAAGAATTCACACAAATGGCTATGGGACTTCAAAAGGAGGGAGATGAGTCATGGGAGGTGAACAAAAGAGTCCTCAGAGAGGGGCTGGCAAGTGAGGTGGCCTGGAAGGGTACATGAGCAGGTGGTGGAGAGGACGGCCCAAGGGGGGTCATGTTTGATAGGTGTTGGGAACATGTGAGAAAGTAAAGTCAAAGGAGGGTGGGCAAGGAAAGCAAGGTAGACCACAGAGCCTGTGTTGGTCAGCTTTCCAGCACTATAACAAAATGCCCGAGGTAACCAGCTTGCAAAGAGAAAAGGTTTGTTCTGGATAACAGTTTTGGAGGTCCCAGTCCATGATCAATGCTTTGGGTCTGTGGAGGCAGACCATCATGGCAGGAGCGTAAGATGGAGCAAAATCACTCATTTTGTGGTCAGGAAGCAAAAGAGAAAGAGGAAGGGACTGGGGTCCACTATCCCTTTCAAGGGCACACCGTCGATGACTGGAAGACCTCCCACTGGACCCCAACTCTTAAGGGTCCCAGCATCTCCTAGTAGCACCACAGTGAGGACCAAGCCTTTAATACACAGAACTGTGGGGGACATTCAAGATCCAAACTATAGCAGAGCCTTCAGTGAATCCCAGTAATCTCATTGTAGCCTTTGGATGAGTCTGGACAGGGTGTTAATGGACTATCCGAAGGAGGGAAACTAGTCAGGGCACCAGGAGAAAGGGAAGAGGGGCCCAATTTGGGTGGAAGTGAGCAGAGACAGGAAGGACTGATGAGGCTTCTCTGCCCAAGAGCACAACAGTGCTCCACCCCCAGTGTCAGCACTAATTCCTGAGGGACGGGGGAGATCATGGAGGGGATGAGGAGGGGTCTAGACAAAGGAGTCTCAGTCTAGTTTCATTTGTCTAGGAAAAGTAATGCTGATAGACACCTTTAAACTTTTTATTATTAAAAGTAATACACAATAAACCTGACTTTTCCATTTGGACACAGTTCTGTATATTTTAGCACATTTATAAATCCATGTAACCACCATCATGAGACACAGAATGGTTCCCTCCCAAACCCCCTCATTTCCCTCCACCCCACATAACCCCTGGCAAACTCTGTTCTGTTTTCCAGTACTATACACACAGATCTCAACTTACTTATGATGGCCTGACTTAATATTTTCCCTTTACAATGGTGTGAAAGCAATACACATTCAGTAGAAACTCTCAGTTTGGGATTTGGATCTTTTCCCAGCTAGTGATGTGTGGGAAGAGCCTGTCTTGACCCCAGGCAGTGCGGCGAGCTGCAGCTCCCAGTCAGCACTCCCATCTCAAGGGAAACACAACACCCTCCCAGGGTCCCGTGTGGCTAAGCAAGGATGCTCAGTTGGTTAGGTGTATGACATGCATTTGGACTTCAGATATTTTAAATTTACCATGAAATATAATCCCGTCATACGTTGAGGTGCATCTGTACTCTTTTCAAGACTATCATATACATAGAGTCATGCGGCACGTAACTTTTTGAGTTTGGCTTCTTCTACCCAGCAAAATGCCTTTGAGAGTCACTCAAGTTGTTGTTTCTATGCCTCGTGCCTTCTTATTGCCAAGTAGTTTTTTATCACGTGAACATACCGCGGCTGGGTTCTCCATTCACTCACTGAAGCGTACTTGGGTTGTTTGCAGTTTGGGTGGTTAGGAATAACAGAACAGAATCATAATAAACGTTTGTGGGCAGGGTTTTGAGTGATCACATTTTCAGTTTTCTCAAGTAAATAATCCAGGAGTAGGAGGGCTGGGTCATATGGAAAGTGTCTGTTTAACTTTATAAGAAACTGCCAACCACTTTTCAGAGTGGCCACGCCATCCGACCTTCCCACCAGCAAGGTACAAGTGACCCAGTTGTTGTCCATCCTCCACGGGACTTAGTATTGTCCGTACTTTCCATTTCAGCTCATTTAAGAAATGTGCAATGGCACCTTATCACGGTTTTAATTCACATTTCCGTAATGGCTAATGTTTTGCACATCTTTTCATGTATTTTTGCCACCTGGGTATCCTCTTTGGAGAAGCACCCACTTGTATATTTTGCCCATTTCAAAATCGGGTTGCTTGTTTCCTTACTGAGTTTTTTTTTTTTTGAGGTACCGGGGATTGAACCCAGAGGGGTTCTACCTCCGAACTACACCCCCGGCCCTATTTTTTATATACTTTATTTTGAAACCGGGTCTCATGAAGTTGCGGAGGGCCTCACTAAGTAGAGAGAGAGAGAGAGCTGAGGCTGGCTGTGAACCCGGATCCTCCGGTCTCCGCCTCCCAAAGTATTGGGATTACAAGCGTGCGCCACCACGCCCGGCCCTTACTGAGTTTTGAGAGTTCTTTATCTATTCCAGATACAAGTCCTTTGTCAGGTATGTGACAGAACACACCTTGCCCTTTCATTCTCTTGATAATATCATTCACAGAGTAAGTTTTAAATTTTGATCAGGTCCAAGTTAAGTTCTTCTCTTAATGGATTGTGCTTTTGGTGTTAGGTCTAGGAACTCTTTGCCTAACCTCAGGCCATGAAAACTTTTATGTTTTCTTCTAAGAGTTTTATATATTCTATATTTAGATTTATGGTCCATTTTGAGTTAAGTATTGATTTTTCTTTCAGGAGCTGATGTTCAATTTTGTCAAATGTGCTGTCTACACTAATTGGTACCATCACTTCAATTGCCTGCCAATACAATGGATTTCACTGATTGGTTTTCAAATACTAAGTAGCCCTTAAATTCCCTGGATAAATCCCACTTGATTGTGGGTGTGACTTACTGATGTTTTGCTGAGGAATTTTGCATCCATGTTCAGAAGGGATATTAGTTTGTAGATTTCTTTTCTCCTACTGTCTTTGGGCAATGCTGGTCTCACAGGATAAAATGGAAAGTATGTCCTCCTCTTCGACCTTCTGGACAAGATTGCATAGAACAGGGGATATTTCTTCTTTTAATATTTGGCAGAGTTCACCAATGAAACCATCTGGGTCTGGAGATTTCTTGTTCAGGTTTTTAACTACAAATTAAATGTATTAGTTAGATGACTCCCTAGGTCATCTATTTTTATCTTGTGTGAGTTTGGTAGTTTATGGTTTTTAAGTAATTGGTCCATTTATGTGGATGCAACTGGTCATAGTATTTCCCTATGGTCCTCTTAATGTCTGATAGTTGTGGAGTGATGGTCCCTCTTTTTTACTTGCCTTTGGTAATTTGTGGTGTGTGTATGTGTGTGTGTGTGTGTGTGTGTGTGTGTGTGTTTTGGTGGTCTGCCTCTAAATAGGCTTATCAATTTTATTGATTTTTTCAGTCACCTTTTTTGTTTCATTGACTTTTTCTATTGTTTTTCTATTTTCAATCTTATTATTGATTTATGTTCTTATCTGTTATTTCCATTCTTATTCTTGCTGTGAGTTTATTTGTTTTAATTTTTAAAGAATATACATTTATTTTCTCACAGTTCTAGAGGCTGGCTGAGTTTACTTTGCTCTTCTATTTCTAATATCTTAAGGCAGATGTTTGGTTGTTGATTTAAGATCTTTCCTCTTTTCTAATGAGCATTTAATGCTAGATATTTCCATCTAAGCACTGCTGTAGCTGCAACTCACAAATTTTGAAATGTTGCATCTTCATTTTCATTCAGTTAAAAATATTTTCTAATATTACTGGAGACTTTCTCTTTGATTCATGGATTACTTAGGAGTTTGCTGTTTAATTTCCAAGCTTTGGAGATGTTTTTCCTGCTATATTTCTGTTTCTAATTTAATGTTGATTCATTTAGAATTCTGTTCATTTTTTTATGAAGCAACATTTGGTCTAGATAAATGATCAATAGGTACATTTGGTCTATATTGATAAATGTTCAATTGAACATTGGTAAATGTTTAATCTTTGTATTCTGATATTGTTGGGTGGAGGGTTCTATAGATGTCAGTCAGATTCTGTTGGTTGATGGTATTTTCCTATACCCTTGCTGAATTTTGGTCTACTAGTTTTGTTACTAAGAGAGGTGTATTAAAGATTTAGCTCAATTCTTCAGAATAGGCTTCATGTTTGAAGCGGTTTCTACGTGAATACACATTTAGAATTGATATCTGTTCTTGATAAACTGATCTTTTGTCATTATGCAATGTCATTCTTTATTCCTGGTAATTTATTTTGCCCTGACGTTTACTTCATTTGACAGGAATATAGTTATTCTGACTTTCTATCAATTAGTGTTTATGTGGTATATATCATTTTCTAAAGTTTTATTTTTAACTTACCTATATCATCATATTTCAGGTGAATATCTTATGGTAGTTTAAACTTGGGTTATTTTAAAAAATCCTTTCTAACAATCTGTGTCTTTTACTTGGTATATTTAGACAATTTCCATTTAATATAATTATATATATGATAGATTTAAGACTACCATTTTATAACCTGTTTCCTGCTCATTCTTTAATTAGGTTTTGCTTGTTGTTCCTGTTTCCCCAGTCCTGTATTCTTCTGGGTTAAACATTTTTTAATTTATCTCTTTTCCCTTATATTTTTTGTAAAGTATTTCATAATAACTCCAGGGATAATCTATAAAACTTATCTCTTAAGAGTCCAGTTAGACTATTTTAACATTTCAAGTGGAATGTAGAATTTTTACTTTAAATAGTTCCCTTTACCTCCCCTCCCCCCTTTATGCTGTATTTGCCATATATATGTATATACACACATATATATGATTATATATGATTATGCTTTTTTTAAATTTCAGACCATTTATTTTATTTTGCCAGATATTTACTATTTCTGTTATTCTTTCTTTATTCTTCATACTCCAAGTTTCCATCTGGTATCATTTCCTTTCTGTTGGAAAATTTCTTTTTTTTATGTTCATTTATTGGTGCATTGTAATTATACATTTTGATATATGTCAGGGTATGAACATCATACATGTACACATGGAAAATTTCTTTAGCAATTTGTTCAGAGCAGGTCTCTTGACAAGAACTTCTCCTTTTTTCGAGAATATCTTCATTTTACCTTCATTCCTGAAGGATATTTTCACAGGATATAGAATCCTGGGTTAACAGTTCTTTTCTTTCAACACTCAAAATATTGTGCTGCTGTTAGAAGGCTTCCGTGGTTTCTGATGAAAAAGCCACAGTGCTATTTAGATTTGTCCCACATGGCCAGTCTTGGACCCTGGGTAGAGGTCGATCCTGAAGTTCAGATGTGAAAGTTGATGGTGTGTGGCTCAAGGTCAGATTCCTGCATACTCAGCCTGGGAACTTGCAGGCAACTTTATCAGGTTACTTCCCTGGGCTCCTCTTTCTATGAGATCTACCCAATACTTCTGGTTCCCAGAGCTCCCTTTTCAGTCCTGTGGCCCAAACGCTGCCTCTTTATTTATTCTGCTCTGCCTCACAATTCCTACATTTACATCTTCATGTGGGTCCAAGCAGTAGGATATCGAAAAATAGAGGAAGAAAGCAATGTGGTTTCATCCCTTGGGACCACACCTCCTCTGATTGGAGAGACAGGCTCCCCTCCCTCAGGATTTTAGGTTCCATAGGGATCCTCATTTCTGTTGCTGCCATCAGAGGATTACTTGCAGGGTGCAAAGAAACAGAGAAAAGAACAAGAAAAGAAAGTGGTGACACTTACCTGTTATCCCAGTATTTGGGAGGCAGAGACATTTGGGAGGAGGATCACAGGTTTGAGGCCAGCCTCAGCAACCTAGCAAGACTCTGTTTCAAAATAAAAATAAATAGCCAGGTGTGGTGGCGCACGCTTGTAATCCCAGTACTTGGGAGGCTGAGACAGGAGGATTGCAGGTTCGGGGCCAGCCTCAGTTATTTAGTGAGGCTCTTCACAACTTAGTGAGACCCTGTTTGAAAATAAAGGATAAAAATAGGGCTGGGGGATGTAGCTCAGAGGTAGAATGCCCTTGGGTTCAATCCCCAGTACCACAAAAAACAAACAAACAAACAAAAAACAAAATAAAAATAAATAAATAAATAAATAATAAAAGGGCTGGGGTGTAGCTCCGAGGTAGAATGACCATGGGTTCAATCCCCGGTATCCAAAACAAAACAAAAACAGATGCATTGATACTTGGGGCTCCTTCTAGATTTGGAGTTCTGACATCTTACTTGGGGTAACTAGTTCTGTATTATGAGATATGGAATTGCTAAGAGTGTAGGTCTAGTTCTGACTAGGCCTACCAATTTGAGTTTTAGAAACAGAGCAAAGTGAACCTGTATAGGAGGCTTCTAAGGACTAAGTCTAATCTTTCTTTTGCAGTCTTCACAGTACCTGAAATGGAGGGGGTGGTTGTAGAGGGGACTTACAATTCTTTTTTTTTTGTGTAGAATTTAAATATACTAAATCGGTGGTCACAGACAATGTAGGGGGAGGCAACTGTGGTGTGTAATGCTCAGAGGCATGAAATAAATTGGAAGCATCCTCCACATTAAGCCAGTCATGCCCATGAAAGGTGAGCTTTCCTGCAGAATAAATTAAAGTGTGCTCACCCACATTAACAAAGACATTATAGGTGAATTCCTATTAAGACTGGATGAAAATATAGAAAAAAGGTTGATGGGAAATATGCAAAATAGTGACTCTCTCTAGTTGGTGTGATTATTAAATGATCTTTGCTCTGTAAACATTTTGATATTTTTCAAAAGTTTCTTCTCTCTCTCTCTCTCTCTCTCTCTCTCTCTCTTTCTTTCTTTCTTTTTTCTTTCATGTGGTACTAGGGGTTGAACCCAGGGGTATTCTATCTCTGAGCTACATCCCCAGCCCTTTTTATTTATTTTTTATTTAAAATGATAGGAATAAGGCTACTCTATCTATTGCATGGGCAGTGTGAGTCAAAGGGCCTTTTGTAGAAAAATCATGAAGAATTACATGGGGGAAGGGGAAGGGCATGGCCAGAGAAGTTTATTTTGTTGCCACTATTTTTTCCAGATAATTTTTGATGGCTGGGTTGCATAAAATTGAACAGATTTTTGTTTATTTGCTAATTACATTCTTGGCATCTTTACTGTGCCCTGAAACTCTCCAAAAAGGAGAAACAGTAAACAGCTTGGTCCATATTGGTTTTGAGGGGCATTTCCTGGTGTTAGCATTCCTCAGAGTACATCTTGCATAACTCTGGCATAAAGCAGGGTCGGTTGAAGAACAGTGCAGTCCCCTCCTGTGCCCGGCCAGGGTCCCGGGGACAGGCAGATCCCTCATTTCTGTAACTCTGCTAGCGTCCTGCGCACGGGGGCAGTGGGGCTTGGAGGCACCACTGAGCTTCGACCCTGGCGCAGTCTGGTGCTAGAAGATGTCATCTGGGTGTTTGGGGAGAAAAATCTCCACATGTGGGGCAAGAGGGGTCAAGCTGGTACCATCTTCGTCTCCAGAAGTTGGGGAGTTCGCTTCATTTCCACTGCAGACACTTAGTGATGTGTTTGGGGCTGGCTGAGAGCAGCCACGGCTCTTTCTCTCCTCCTGAGACGTAATGAGAACATCTTTACTCTTAACCACCGTTATCAGAGAGCGTCTGGGTCCCCATGGGAAGCTGGCCTCGTTTCATAGTGATTCTTAGTTAACAGTTATACTGGCAGCATTTAACTGGAGCACGAGCCTTAGGAACTCGTCACCACAATCCTAAAAGGAAGGCTTAAGCCTTTTCTAAAGAAAGGCAGCATGTTCAAGATGGTGGACGTCTGGCCATCCTTTATTCATTTATGATTTATTGAAATTATTGAATGGGATTTTAATAAATGGCCCTTTGCCTCAGACACCCCCAGAAAAGTTCTAGGTCTCCCCGAACTAGGATATTTCCAAATTTCTAAGGCTGCCTGACATGCATTTCTCCTCTGACAACATTTCTCAGTCAACTAATGGATCCCAGGATGGGAAAAGCCAAACTCCCCCAGTAGAGAGAGGCCCCTCTTCCATTCTGCTGTTTCCTGGGCCACAGGAAGAATTAGCATTCTGCCTGCAAGTACAGATCTACTGTTCCCTTTGTTTTGAGAACAGAATCACTCGCCTGGAAATTATAGGGTGATATAAATGAATCGCGTGTCCTGTTACCTCTCCTGTTTTCCCCATGCCTGGTGCTGTCTAAATCACCATCAAAACAAAGAGGAAGCCTCCGACCTTGGTACCGCCATTCCCCCCTGCGTCGGAGCTTATGATGCACATAAAACCCGATCCAAAGACTGTGAAGGAAAATCTCAGCAAGATTAGCACAACACCATCCAGCTGGGCACGGCGACACACCTCACACAGGGCTAGGCGTTCTCATTTTGTATCGTGTGTAAGGGCGGGGCACTCCGCACATGCGCGAGGCCCCGAAGTCCTCCTCATCATGCACAACTTCTATGAATGGCCCTGTCCTTTCAGACCAAGAGAATTTACATCCAAAGAAATGATGCCAATGTAATGAGATCAGTCTCCTCTTAACCATGTTACTTTCCCCAAAGCAGTTGGCTGAGAAGGTGAGCTGACACATTTTGATCACCATCCTGACTCAGCCTAACATAGACTCTGCAGGACTTCCTGCAACTTCCTGCTAACCATTTCCTGGAACACCACACACACAACAACAACAACAATGATGACAAAATGTATATATATATATATATATATATATATATATATATATATATATATTTTCTAATTTATACATGTTTTCACAAATGCATCCCTTACTGGCCTGAAAGCTCTCTGAGGGCAGGACAATGCTGTGTCCTCTTCTGTAGCTTCCATATGTTTACCACGTTGACTTAGTTACCAAATGTAGACAAGATGGCCTCAGTAGTTGGTCCACACCAAAGAACTACTCTATTTCCTTTTCTTGACTAGAAGAAATAACCCAGCTCCAATGGCGAAAGCTCTCCCCTGACACATCTGCTTCTGCACAATGGCATTGTACAGGATTTTTCTTTATGCTTCAACTCCTTCCTCTTGCCCGAACCACTTTATCAGTGTTGAGACTAAGGGTTAAGACCAACGAATAAAACGGGTTTAGCTTGTGTTTCAGAACCAGCATTGACCCTATCAAGAACCCCAAAAGCCAGGTCATCCTGCCCGACTCCCTTGATTCTCAGCAAGGCCATGAATCACCCACCTGCTCTCCTCAACTAAGTACACAGTCTTATGGAAACAGAACTTTGCAGTCAACTGGAGAGAGGAGATCATGTATTCATCTAATATGTGATTGATGTAGAAAGTAAACATGAAGCAGTTTCTTCTTAGCCAAGAAGAAACAGAGTAAGCTCTCTTTTACAATTCTGCAAGGTTATAGACACTTGGTTTCTTTGGAAAGCAAGGACTCCTATTAGCACTTACTGTCCTACCTGTTGGGTCGCTGGCAAAGCAAAAAGCAACTGCTTCTGTTTACTGGTATCATAGAAGCCCAGACTTTAGAAACTGAAGCTCAGATTTCAATCCCTGCCTGTTACTGACTGGCTGGGTCATCCCTGAACCTTGAGTTTCTCAATTGTAAAATGGGGCCACTAGTAACTTATTTTGAGGGGTGTCGTAAGGATTAGAGAGTTACCACATACACTGAGAACTCCCCAAGCTGAAGCTTTTCTTGTTAGCACTGCATACAATGCACTGTGACAGGTGTGTATACACAGCTACAATAATTCCTGCAATAACCCGAGGAGATTGCTACCGTCATCCCCCCATCTTACAAAAGAAGAAACTGAGCTTGAGAGAGATTTAGTGGCTAGTCATGGTGACAGGAATCAAAGCCAAGTCTCTCTGATTCTAAGCCCGTGCAACTTCCTGCTAACCATTTCCTGGAAGACCACACACACACACACACACACACACACAACAAAAACAATGATGACAACAATAATACATCACATCAGAATCAGAAAGACAGGCTTATGACCAGAACACCAAGTGGTGAAGTGTGAGCTTCCTTTTCTAGGGATTCCAAATATCTCTCAAATGGTTTCCTTTTTGAATACAAGCATCATATTTTTACATCTTCCCTAACAAAAATTGTACATAGTTCTGAACACACAATAGACATTCAGTTAATACTCACAGGGTTGACGTGGAAATTCATGGCAGAAAGTGGAACCATGCCCTGGTTCAGAATACACGATCAAATGCCCCCAATGCACCGTGCATTCCCTCAAGCCGGAAAGGCTTGCCTCACACAAAGCTAGTTTTCTATAGACAATGAAGGTTTTGATCCCAAGCTAAACACTTCTAATCTCATCAGGAATATCATGCGAGTGAGAATCATTCATGTCAGGGCCTCCAGGTGGGATTAGAGAAAGGGCCTCCTGTGTTGCTGCTATAAAGCCTGCACAACTAGAGGCTCTGAAATGGATAGAAGCCTAGTTTGTGTTTGTTCTGTTTTCTCCAACTGTTATGAAGGGGACTGTCTTATCACTGCCGATCTAGGTTTTAACAAACATTCTAGACCCCTTTCCCCATCTGAGGATGAGAGGGAGGGCCAGTGGTCTCTCTACTCTGGTACCTTTGCAAAGAGGGTTTCCAGCAGAAATATTTTAGGGCAGGAAGGAGGGACTGGGGCAGGACTGAGGCTTGGATGTGGTGTACCCTCTAAGGGCTCCTGTTTTGGAAGCTCGGTCCTCAGTATGCCAATGTAAAGAGGCGGTGGGACCTTTAAGAGATGAGGCCTAATGGGAGGCGGCAAGACTGGCCTCTCCGCATGCTCTGTGATGTCTCTCTCGCACGTGTTCTCCTCATGATGCCATCTACCACGAGGTCCTCACCAGAGGACACCTGATGCTGGTGCCATGCCCTCAAACCTCCAAATCTATAAGCTAAATAAAACTCTTTTCTTTAGAAAGTACCCAGCCTCAGGTATGTTGTTAGAGCAATGGAAAATGGACCAAGACAGGGGATATGCCCATAGTCCAAAGTGAATGGGGTTTGGAAATGAACAAAAAGAAACTGTATTAGTCAGCTTTTCATTGGTGTGAAAAATACCTGAGATAAATCAGTTTAAAAGGAGGGAAGGTTTATTTTGGCTCATGTTTCAGTCCCTGGTCACTTGGCGCCATTGCTCTGGGCCTGTGGTAGCACAGTGCCTCATGGTAAGAACATATAATAGAGGAAGCCTATTCACCTTGTAGCAGCTGGGAAGCCGAGACAGAGAGAGGAAGGGGCTGGGGTGCCAATCTCCCATTTAGGGACCCGCCCCCAATGGCCTAACTTCCTTCCACTAGGTCCCACCTCTTAAAGGTTCTACCACCTCCCAATAGCGCCACGGGCTGGGGACCAAGTTTTAACAATTGTGTTTTGGGGGACACTCTGGATTCAAACTATAGCAAAAATTGCCGACGATCTTATTTATTTCTAGGAACATACAGCTAAGATTTTTGGGGGGCATGTATTTATTTGCTGATTTCTGAGTAAGGTAGAACCTAAACATATATTTTTATCTCTTTCGGATTCAGAGGTGTGGTGAAGAGGCAGGGTAAAGACCACAGGGAGTTGGGGAGGGTGATAATGGCAAAAGGGAAACTCCTATAGGCTCCAAACTCATATCAGAATGCAAGGCTTAGTCTGGACCTGCCAGAGACATTGAATTTGTTTGTATATGAAGAGTCTCTTGTGGTGTGAGGGAGGAAGAGCAAAGTCTAAGGTTAAGGAATTCTATATTGAACATCCCATCTGCCTCACTAGAGCTTTCTGGCCTCTGAGCCTTAGTGCCCTCATCTGTAAAATGGGAATAACAACACACACCTCAAAGAGGAGCTGATATGAGATAATGCATGTGGAGGTTTTAGCTCAATACGGTGTATTGGGGCATACAGAGAGCACTCAGTGATTGCGGGCCACCACTTATTATCATTATTGATAATCAGAATCAGAATAGCCTGTAAATGGATTATTGTAAAGTGTTGCACATTACAACACTTAGTGATTAATACTTTTTATTGTAAAGTGTTACACATTACATACACGTAGTGATTAATACTTAAAAAGAGCTACTCAGAATATTTTATGGCTGATTCCCAAAATAATCCCCGAGGAAGGCAGGACAGACACCACCCTGTGTTGCAGGTGAGAAGACAGAGGGTTAGCATCATGAAGGGGTTTGTTGGAATTCATTAGCTCAGGTTTCTGTCTCCGGCATCCTATCCATAGCTACCCTGCAGGAAACCCAAAAGCAAAGCAGTCCAGAGGAAAGACCTGGAAAACCTGAGAGAAGGTAAGAGGAGTCTAGTTTGGGCTGGTCCAGTCTATTCATTTCCTAGTGGTTGGTATCCAGATGGACTTTACAACCCTTGCAGGTTGTGATGCAGTTTGCAGAGCTGCTGCGGGGAGGCACGGTTCCCAGTGCCAAGGGCAGAGCCCAGGGCCTGTTGTTTCAGATTAAGCTGGGGAGTTATTTGCATCACTGTTCAATTTTTATTGCAAGGATTTTCACGCATATGGGAAAGTAGAAATAAGAGTAAAATAAGATCAAGGTGGAGATGAGTCCCGGGACTGATCTCCCAACTTCTGGTCCTCATCCCATGCCAACCTCATTCCATCCACACGCTGGCCAATGCCTCCACTCCCTGATGTTTTTTAAAGGAAATTGGGAGGAGTTTAAAACACTCTAGACTCGCCCATGCCTTGCAGGTTCAGATCTAGCAGGTGTGGGGGTGGCTGGGGATTTGTGGTTCTCATAGCTGCCTCCCTAGTTGACCTGGAAAGACAGTGGCCCTGGAGCCACCATGCTGGGTGACCACTGAGGGATGCACTGTTTGCAAGTGACAACCAAGCGGCAGGTTCTGTGAAGGGAAATGGGCGTGGCCTCAGCTGTGCAGGCTCACAAGGGGCTGTCGCAGAGGATGGGGCACCCTGCCACACAACTGCAGAAACAGAAAAGGAATGAGGTTGGAGGGAGGAGGCCAGTCCACTGGGCCGGTGATGGTAACTTTCCCGAGAAAGGACATTGTGTTGCCTGTTGCCCTGCACCCTAACAGTCTGCAGTGACCTCCTTGTCACCATGCACCTGCACACCCCTCATGGGCAGGAAGCTTCTAACTCTTTCCCGCACTCCTTTGTGTTCTCAAAATTTATTGAGGACTCCACACACTCTTAGCACAGTAACTGCAGACTTGGACGAATTGTGTGCAGTTGATGACATTCGGCCATTCTTTTTCTTTGTGTATGTTCATGGGGACTAAACCCAGAGACATTCTACCTCTGAGCTACACCCCAGCCCTTGTTTTCAGTTTTTGTTTTGAAACAGGGTCTCGCTAGGTTGCTGAGAGTCTAGCTCTATTGCTGAGGCTGGCCTCGAACCTGCGATTCTCCTGCCTCAGCCTCCTAAATACAGGGATTATAGGCCTGTGCCACCGCGCCCAGTGACAGTCAGCCATTCTTGACCTTCAAATTTTTATTGCAAGGATTGTCAGTGTCATTGCCTATACCTTCTATCTACTAGCTATTCGATAAATGTCCCATGAAGAAATAAACATGGACAGGGTTATAAGAGCTTTGACGTGGCAGCTGCCAAACTAGTATTTCTCAGTGACCCCAACTATGGTGCAAAATGGCTCTAATACCTCCAACCGAGAGATGAGGACACCCATTCGATATGCAGAAAAACACTTTTTCTTTTTTTGGTGCTTACTGTACACTCAGTAACAATGGGAAACAATGGGGGTAATGACGATACTATTATTATCCAAAGCCAGGGCTCCCCATCAACAGCGTCAGGACTTGAACCCAGGCCGGTGTGGCTCCAATCAGCCTGCCTTACCAAGCAGTGTCTGTCCTGGAAAAGCAGTAACTAGAGGCCTCTGAAAGAAGACTGGAGGCAATCGAGGTGACACATGGGCACGTGAAAAACTCGGGCTGCTGGGTAAATCCCAGACCCTGAGTCATTTCACTGGTGAGGAGCGAAACCCAGGGAGCTGCTCTGAAATGTTTCCAGACAGCCCTGCAATATTTCAGCGGGAGAGCGTGACCGACTCATCCCGCGGAGGCGTGCCTTGTTGGTGCTTGTGTTAAACAGAGCAAGGGCAAACAGGTTTCAGACAGACAGACAGACGGACCCTGGGAGCACGCTGCATCCCTGAAGCACCTGGGATGGCTCCCGCTTACCTCTTGGCTCTGTCTTTCTCATCTTCATCCATTAGATTTTCTATGCAGTTTTTCCTGCGAAATAAAATAAAACCAGATGGTTATCATCTGCTTCTAGATCTTTCTTACAGGTCTTCCTGGTTGTTGTTAATTTTGATTTTATCTGTGTGCCTTAGCCCAGCAGCTCTCAAACTTTTGGGTTGCAGTACTCTGCGTTCTCAGAATTTACTGAGGACTCTACACATTCTTGTGTATGTGGGCGTGGGAGATGTTTAGAGACACAAGCACTCGTGCCTTTAGGTGTCAGAGTGATGAAGTCACCAGATGTCGAGTAGCTTCTGGAAAAGTTCACTGCACACTCATTAGAGAATGAGTTTTTTGGTTGTTGCCATATTTTTTTTTAAAGTAAATGATTATTAGGAAAAAGAATTTTACCCTCACTGACCCCAGGAGTCCCTGGACCTCACTTTGAGAACTGCTGTGTAGACCCAACTCAGTGGAGCAGCAGGTTAATTAATCTGAAGCTTGAAATCAACAAGTTCCTCCTGGCGGAGGCCTACGACCTGCTAGCGACACTGCCAGTTGCACGTAGTACCCTTAAGACAGCATTTATTGTTTATCAGCCCATTCAGATATATAAGCTCCCAAATATATGGTCTGGAGGAATTGGCCCCAGAGGAGTACGATCCACAGTCCTTCCCTTAAGGCGCTTAGAGAGCAAAGGCTCGCAGATGACAGACATTAAGTGACAATCTAGGAATGTTCTTGTAGCCCCAAGTCACCGTGGAGCCTCCAACTCTCTCAGACTCGATGCCCTCGGATCTGATGGTCAGATTCCTCTCCTGCCCCATGCAGGCCTGGGGTTCCTCCGCCCCTCAGAATGCGGGCCTGGTTACTTATTTCATCCAGGTATTTCTCAGAGCCCTGTCTGTTGGGCTGCTTCCCTACCGGCCAGCCCACCAAGCAGAAACATTCTGACGGTGTCCATGAGGCCAGAGCCTGCGGGGGCTCTGGGGGAGAAGGTGGCAGGGACTGAAAGGACAGGGTGACTGAGCTAGGACTGGGGACCACGGAGAAGCTGGATCAGCCCTGGCCACAAGGCTTTGCTGTCGTCAGACCTCAGAAACCCACACTGCAAATGCACCAGCAATGACCTTAGAAATTTAAAATTTTAGATGAGGGTGTGTGTGTGTGTGTGTGTGTGTGTGTGTGTGTGTGTGTAGTACTGGGAATTGAACCCAGCGGCACTCTATCTCTGAGCTACACTGTTGGTCCTTTTTATTTTTGGAACAGGATCTTGCTAAGTTGCTGAGGATCTCACTAAATTGCTGAGACTGGCCTTGAACCTGTGATCTTCCTGTCTCAGTCTCCCACATACTAGGATTACAGGCGTGCACCACTACACCCTGCTTTTTTTCATGTGGTACTGGGGATGGAACCCAGGGGCATTCTTCCCCTGAGCTATACCCCCAGCCCTATCTTATTTTTATTTTGAAACAGGGTCTCCTTAAGTTGCAGAGGGCCTATTAAGTAGCTGAGGCTGTCCTCGAACCTGTGATCCTCCTGTCTTAGCCTCCTAAGTACTGGGATTATAAACATGCACCACCACGCCCAGCTATACCCTGCTTTAAAGGCTATTGTTTTCTTTTGCATAGGAGATTAAACCCAGGGGCATCCTACCTCCAAGCTATACCCCCAGCACTTTTTATTTTTCATCTTAAGACAGGGTTTCACTAAGTTGCTGAGTGTCTTGCTGAATTGCTGAGACTGACATTGAACCTGTGATCCTCTTGTCTCAGCCTCCCAAGCACGGGGATCACAGGCATGCACCACCACGCCCTGCTTGCAATAAAGTTTTTAATGAAGCTTTCCCTAAGATCATGTAGTTTTGGGATTTTGGTTACCTATGTGCACAGGTCTGAGACAAAGCAAGGAAGAGTCATTCTGAAGCCATAGCCTCTGCTGACACACGCCCTACCCAGCAAATGGTAGGCATATTTAGGGACAGACAACAAGAAACACCATTCAGCAGCTGAGGTTTGTATCATAATTAAAATGGGGTTAACACATCTGCAAACAGGCACGTGCTTAATGTTTTCCAGATGGAATCTGCTTGAAGCCTTATGACAGGAAAAACATGGAGGCAATTCATTAAAGGATGCCGGGCCCTCGGCCTGGGCTCCCAAGGGGCCTGGTGGTTGCCCAAGGCCCAGGGCGGGAGTGAGGATCCCATAGAGCCGTGTCCTTCACCGGCAGCCCCTGGACAGCGCGCTCGCAGGAGGGCTGGCTCCTAAGCCTCGGGATTCTGTTTGGATGCATGGGGTTGCTTAGTCATAAACTAAACATCTAAAAATGACGAATAGCGATTCTCTATCAACCCCATCTTCTCTGATTTATATCTGTTTATCCTTAAACATTTCCTGAATCCATGAAGCCAGGATGATCTTCACCCCCTTCCTCTTCTTCCCTGTCCGCCCCAGGTCCTGCCCTGATTCCTATCACTTGACCCCTGCGCAGGCCCCATAAGCCGCTCCCATGCCAAGAGAAAGCATCTACAGTCCCCGCGGCACCTGCCACAGAGGTTCTGTGCTGACGCCCTTACAGTTTTGTTACCTCTACTGTCTCAGGTGTCTTCCACATTTTTTGTTGTTGTTTTACCTTAAAAGACTGTGGTGAGCCAGGCGTGGTGGCGCACGCTTGTAATCCCAGTACTTGGGAGGCTGAGACAGGAGGATCTGGGTTTGCTACTTAGTGAGGCTTCTGCAACTTCGTGAGACCCAGTTTCAAAATAAAGGATAAAAAATAGGGCCGGGGGTGTAGCTCAGAGGTAGAATGCCCCTGGGTTCAATCCCCGTACCGCAAAAAAACAAAACAAAACAAAACAAAACTGTGGTGAAATATACACAATACAATGGACCATCTTAATGCTGTGAGTGAGAGAGAGAGAGAGAAAGAAAGAGAGATTGTGTGTGTGTGTGTGTGTGTGTGTGTGTGTGTGTGTGTGTGTTTTACTGGGGATTGAACCCAGGGGCAGGGCATTCTACTTCCAAGCTATACTCCAGCCCTATTTTATTTTTTATTTTGAAACAGAGTCTCATTAAGTTGCTGAGAGCCTTGGTAAGTTGCTGAGGCTGTCCTCGAACCTGCAATCCTCCTGTCTCAGCCTCCCATGTACCAGTATTACTGCCCTACACCATAATGCCCGGCTTATCTTAACCATTTGTAATTGCACAATTCAGTGGCACGAAGCGTATTCCCACTAGTGTGCAGCCATCACCACTATGCACCAACAGAACTCAAACTCTACCCATTAATCCAGAACTCCCCGTCCCCGCCCACTCCAGCCCCTGGCAGCCACCATTCTACTTTGTCTCTGTGAATCCGGTTACTCAAGGGACCTCATACAAGGGTAATCGTACAGTGTTGGTTCTGGCTTATTTCATTTAGCATGATGTCCTCTAGGGCTCATATATGTTGTAGCATTATGTCCAAATTTCCATCCTTTTTAAATCTGAATAATAAATACTCCGTTGTATGCTACACTACATTTTGTTTATTCACTCCTCTGTCGACGCACACTCAGGTTGCTTCCGTCTCTTGCTATGAACATGTGTGTACAATCTCCCTTGTGTTTTGAGTCACCCTCTTACTTCCTAATAAGGAGGAGCTAGTGAGGAGCTGAAGGCAAACTAGGAAGAGGATGAAAGAAGTTCTGTGAGGTCGGGTCAAAAGAGTAACAGAGAAGCTTAGGGATAATAAAGAAGTTTAGAAGTTCAGCAATAACAGGGGAGTTTATTTTTAATTTTTTTGTATTGCTGGGGATTGAACCTACAGCCCTGCACATGCCAGGCAAGTGCCCTGCAATAGAAAAGTTTAATAACGAGCCAGGCATGGTGGCTCACGCATCCCAATAGTTGGGAGGCTGAGACCGGAGGATCTGGGTTCGTGACCAGCCTCAGTTACTTAGTGAGGCCCTCCACAACTTAGTGAGACCCTGTTTCAAAATAAAGAATAAAAAATAGGGCTGGGGGTGTAGCTTGGAGGTAGAATGCCCCCAGGTTCAATCCCTGGTACCACAAAAAAAACAAAGAAAATTTTAATAACTACTCTTCTCAACTGTATAAAGATGTTCCAATGATAAAAAAATTTTTGAGCAGCTATGTTTTCATGACCACAGAATACCAGGGGAAAGAAAATGAGCTTAAAGGAAGGCAGAGAAATACCAACAAGTATTTCTGAGAAAATACCTGTTGGTGCGATCAACTCCAGAGAGAGCTGTGGAGGGGAATGGTGGCGTCTTACTCCACATAACCACACGTCCTACGTGGGCCAGGCATTCAGGAGGTTTAGGAGTCAGGGACCAACAGGAAACAGGTGGCACAGTTAGGATAGTTGGAGGAGGGCTTTTTTACAAAGATGTGGGTGGGGAAAAGGGGACCAGGAAGGAGAGTGTAGCCACCTGGGGTTGGTAACACAAAGCTAAAGGACAAGACGGGAATGTAAATTTTAGAATTATTAGCCTGTTGATTTTTAACAAATGGCAGCTGTAATTTTGATTGCGACTGTGTTGAACCTAGGGATCAACTGGGAAAGCAGACGCGTGGACAATGTTGAGGGCTCTGGTGCACGAGCATAGCATCTCTTTCTAGTTGCCTCTCCTGTTAAGCTCTGCGAGGTGGCAGCTAAGCCTATTTGCCAAAGTGCTAAATGTGCCCTCTGTGTGTGACGTTCACTAATTCAACAGATATTCCCTGAGTGCAGGGACAGCAGGGACCCCTCGGGAGCAAAGTCCTTGCTCCCTTGTCCCTCCTGTGGGCTAGAGGACACATGTTGGGGAGTGGGGGCAGACCAGAGGCACGGACATAAGTAAGCATAAAGCCTGTCACCTGCTTATAACTGCCATGGGGATCAATAAAGGAGACCGGGGGACCGTGAGTGGAGTGGGGGAGTCTTGCTTTGGTATTTTAGAGGGTCACAGAAGACCTTCTTGAGGAGATGCTCTGTGACCTGTGACCTGAGGGAAATGAGGGGAAGAGACTCGAGGACACCTCTGGGAAGCCTCCCAGCAGTAGGAAGAGCTCAGAACAGCTAGGGCGGCAGGTGGAGCTGGTGCAGGGGAGATGAAGTCAGAGAAGCTGAGGGCGGCGCCTCAGGGGGACAGCAATCTGGCCTTTCATCTGGGTGGGAGTGGCATTCCCCTCCCGCTGTGGGGATGAACAGAGGAGTGACCCACACCAGCCTCCAAGGCCAGCTGAGTTTACAAAGCCTGGATCGCAGCGGACCCTCAAGGAAGGCTCTCTGCTTTGATGGCAAAGGTTGGGCAGGGCGCCTGTTCACCCACTCATGATGTCGAGCTCAGCACCTGAGTCATAGCAGGTGCTCAGTAAATGAATGGGGCATGAAGAAGGGAAGGGAGGAAGAGATGACCAGAGGGAGGGAGGGAGGCAAGTGGCGAGGGTCAGACCCCTACCCCAGTCCCCTGAGATGGCTTACCATTCACTCCCACGACCTTCTCAGTGAGCAGGTGAGTCCAGGGGGAGAGCATTTACCAAGTACATCTGAAGCTATGACTGCGTCCTTGGGACTAAAATGTAAAGCTGCTGTGTGTGAGGAGCTATTGACTGGGGAGGAAAACCCACTGGGATTGAAAGACCACTCATGTCCAACCCTTGGCTGCTGCCCAGTTCTGAAAAAGCAAAATCTCATCTTATCTCCATCCAGTTCTGCGGGTGGAGCGGCCAGGCCACAGTTGTCCTGACCACCGCCCACAGGGCTGCACGGCCCACCCACAGCCTCGGGCTCAGGGACAGAGTTGACCCTGGGCACCTCTCCTGGGGCTGACTTAGGCTCCGCCCACTGTCCGCCATCGCCACCCAGGACGGGTGGGTTTCTGACCTCAGAGCCAGCCTGATTCCAAGTTCTGTGCCAATCCACTTGTTCTATGACTTTGAGAAAGTCACTGAAACACAGAGAGTCCCCGTTTCCCTCAATCCTAAGGCGAGGCTGGCGCGCACCAGTCAGGAGGCACAACTGCGTGATCCTGTGCAATGAGGGCCCAGCCTGACGCCTAGAGCGCAGAAGGGCTCAGGTGAGCCCTGGTCACCCCGGGCCGGCCTGTCCTACCCTTTACCTTCATGCGGTGGTCGCTAACCCTGCTAGGGCAGGTGACATGAGCTTCATCCTTTCTTGTCTGCCTTGGATTTCTTTTGTTAAAAAAAGCAATGTACTTTATTTTAAAAAAAATTGATACCTAATAACTATACATATTTATGGGGTACAGTGTGATGTTTTGATACATGTCAACACTGCGTAGTGATGAAATCAGTGTAATTAGGATATCCATCACTTCCTTTGTGGTAAGAGTAATCAAAAACTTCTAGCTATTTTGAGACATAACTTTTTTTTTGGTACTGGGGATTGAACTCAGGGGCATTCTACCTCTGAGCTACACCCTTGGCCCTTTTTATTTTTTATTTTGAAACAGGGTCTTGCTAAGTTGCTGAGGCTGGCCTTGAAACTGCGATCCTCCTGTCTCAGTCTCCCAAGTACTGGGATTATAGGTGTGTATCACTGCGCCCAGCTGAGACATATAATACAGTAATTACCATTAACTATCTTCACCCGATTGTGCAATACAACACCAAAAACATTCCTTCTACCTACTTATAACTTTATACCATTGACCAACAGTTCCCCAGCCTCTGGTAATCACTATTTTTATTTTCTACTTCTATGAGATTAACTGTTTTAGATTCCATATATCTGGAGTTGGGCATGGTGGCGCATGCTTGTAATCCCAGTACTTGGGAGGCTGAGACAGGAGGATCGCAGGTTCGAGAACAGCCTCAGCAACTTAGTGAGGCCCTCAGCAACTTAGTAAGACCTTGTTTCCAAATAAAGAATAAAAAAATAGGGCTGGGGGTGTAGCTCGGTGGTAGAATGCCCCTGAGTTCAATCCCCAGTACCAAAATAAAATAAAATAAAATAAAGTAAAATAAAATAAAATAGATTCCACATATCTGTGTCTGACTTATTTCACTTAACATAATGTCTTCCAGGTCCTCAAAAGAAGACATGCACCTGACCGGCGGGTGTATGGAAGATGCTCGACATCACTAACCATCAGGGAAAGGCAAATCAAAACCACAACGAGGCATTTCTTTACTCTCGCGAGAATGCCCACAATCAAAAGACAAAAGACAACGCGGTGAGGTGGTGGAGGAACGGGAACGCTTGCAAACAGTTGGTGGGAATGCAAGTTAGTACAGCCATGGTAGAAACCGTATGGAGGTTCATCAAAAAATTAAAACTAGAACCAACTCCCACATGATCTGGCAATCCCACTACTGGGCATACACTCAAAGGAAATAAAACCAGCAGGTTGAAGACATATTCGTACTCGTATATTTATTGCAGTACTATTTACGGTAGCCGAGATTTGGTATTGAGCTAACTGTCAAACAATGAATACGTGGATAAAGAAAATGTGCTATGTATCCAAATGGAATACTATTCAGTCACGAAAAGGATGAAATCCTGTCCTTTGTGACAACATGAATGGACCTGCCTTGAATGCCAATAACCACACTCTTTGCACAGCAAGAGGGTTACCATGAGGTAAAAAGGATATAGACTCTGGGGTACACAGATCTAGTGATTCAGAGAGGAGCCCCTGAAGAGAGAAAGGAAAGACTGTATTGGGGAAGAGGGCTTTACAGCCAGGAGGCGCCCAAAGACAGGTGTTCCAGATGAAGCCAGGGACTGCCTGTCCCCAGGGGCCACTTGGGGCTGCCATAGGCTGGGCTGTGGAGATGCTGAGCAGGGTGGGGTGGGTGATAGAACTTGGGCCAGGCACAGGAAGATGACTACCTGGAAGATCTAACCAAGCAAGGCCTATGAAGCACTGGGAGGCCCCAGAAGTCCCCAGGGGACTGTCAGGGTCACCCCTGCTGCTGCAAGGCAGAGCTAGAAGGTCTGGCACCCACACCTGGGAAGGGCAGAAGGAGAGGTGGCCTGGAGTCAACCTTCCCAAGCTCCGCCCTTAGTCGCTCTGTGTGACGGTGTACCACTGTGCGTGTCCCAGCCCCAGCTAGCTTCCCATCTGCGGAGTGGGGATGACAGAAGAACTTCCCTCTCTGTGGTCATAAAATGAGAGAATCCACGAGAAACGCCCAGCACAGTCCCTGGCACAAGTAAGTCATCAAAAAAATTTTAACCATTATTAATCACAATATCAATAACGATAATGACTTAGAGGGTGGGCGGTAGAAACTAGTACTTAAGCCTGTAAAAAATGTCTTTAAAAGGTTATTGTTTCTATCAGTGTTGGAAAATGTGTGTGTGTGCGTGCCTGGCAGAACGACACACCCAAACTCACACGAGTGTTGCTGTAGGGGACCTGCTAGTGCTAACAACAGGAACACAACAGGCCTCTGTGAGGTTATTAGGGAGGGAGAGAAGGGAATAGAATAAACACAGATAGAGATGACAGAGGTTGTCCTTCACAGAGCGGGTCACGATAAACATCCGCTGACTTTAACTGAACAGGAAGAACAGAAGCCAGACCTGTGCATGACATTTACATGACCCAGGTGAAAGTTCTGCCCCAGGGACTCTAGAACATTCTTTCTCACAGTAGCCACCTATTACATAATTGATTGGCGCTCTGGTCCTGGGTGAATTGGGCCCAGCAAGTAGCAGTGAGACTATTTTTTTTTTTTGCTGTCACATCTGCCCTGGGGCTCACAGTGAATCAGCAGTGAGACAGGAGAATAATGAATCAGACAGGTGACAGGGACCCCATGGCGGCTTACTCCTGGGTTTCCAGAGGAGACTGTGTACAATATAAGTGGAAAAGTATCTTATTCTACTAAAGAAGGGGTTGGCGACACTTTTCTATAGAGGGCCACCTAGTACATATTTGAGAAGCAGACCAACAGTCTTTGTTACAACTGCTCAAGTCTGCCACTGTTAGGCGAAAGCAGTCATCCACAATATGTAAATGAATGGGCATGGCTGTGTTCCAATAAAACTTTATTTACATAAATGGGCAGTGGGCTGGATGTGGCCACCGCACATTAGTTTGCTGGCCCACGTTAAAGTATCAGTAGAATCACCACTCAGCCTTCCTCCTCAGTGTTGTTTAATGTAGAATTTTTATATAATTTTTTAAAGCATAATAAATGTGTTTTGATGTATTTTTAATTGGGTACATTGAAATTATACATCATATTGGGGTATAGAGTGATAGAAACACACATGCACACAATCCTTGGAGCACTTTGCTCCGAGTCTAGCCCCCTTCCTGCCCCCTCCGCCTCCCCATACATATCTTTACAATCTTAATAGGCATAGCCGATCACTCTGTACCATCATGAATTTTCCATGAAATGACTACCATGAGCCCACTGTGCTGCAAGGCCAATGTGTTTACAAAATCAAACCCTGATGTTTTCAAACTGACTGAGAAGTGGTTTGAATTATAGGTCCCAAGCTAGCTGGAAAATCCCAATCCTCCTCCCACCATACCAACAAAACCTGGTGAATGAGTTCACTAAAAGGAAAAAATATTGAAAACGAACAAGTTGAAATCAAAAGAGGCCAAACCACGCACACACATCTCCCCGGTCAGCGGGGGTTTATTTATTGCCAACAGAGTGTGTACCTTCTGTCCTCCCAGCTGGCCCCTGGTGAGGGGACATCCCGCCGTCTTGGACGAATGTCTGGATCTCACACATGGGGGTCTGGTAGTGTTTTTTCCTCATCATATTTAAGAAATAAAGAGAACAGTCCCTGATAAACTGTGACACTCACTTCGTCTCCCTTTGTCGACTGGGGAAGCTAGGAAATGACTTCCACATTTTGATTCTTCCTCTCCAGGGAAGGACTTTCTTGGGTTGCAGTGATTCATTGGTTGGCGGGGGAAAAATAGTTTTTCGAAAGGAAATGGACAGTGAAACCCGAGAGAGCTGGCTGCTCTTGCAATCCCAATTCCCCTTCCATTAAGGAATTCTCATCACGTTCTGGAACATTCCTCAACCTGGGAAAGGCAAGGCTGACAGATCCAATCTTAACACTAGCCCACTCTGGCCCAGGCTACAGGCCACTGCTGGGGCCTCGAAGGGCTGGATTCCCTGAGGAAACCGGGAGGGAGCCTCAGGGAGCTTCCCTGACCATGAGCATAGGCACCACAGCGTCTACGCGGCCATCACGGAGGCTTTTCCTGCCTGTTATAACCACAGTGGATTCTGCCTTCACAGCCTTTTTCCAAGAGTCTGGTGACCCATCGTTCGAGGAAGTGGTAACATACACAACGAAGGAATGGATGGAGAAAGTTAGAAAACTCGTTAGTAAGTAAATTGACAATGGCTTCCTTTGGTCAGTAAAGGATTTCCAAACTAGAAATAGTCGTAATATCTGGGTTATAGGGCCATCCTAACATAACCTATTATTCTTGCAACCTTTGACACTAATGTCCCCATCACTTAAAGATTCCTTCTAGGAGGCCCCTTTATCGAGAGTTCAAACTACATGGTGTCATCCTGAGTCAGCTAGGAAGACTGGTGGGTGACAGTGTGTGGTCCGGGTGTGGACAATAGATGCCTGGAGAAACCAGCAAGAGGGGGAAAGGAGATTTGTGAGTCATGCGCACGGCGGAGTCGGTAAAAGCCTTTGTTGGGAGACGCTATTCGTCTGCCACAGTGGAACCAAAATGGCCCACAAAATACGGCTCAGCCCGGTGTCACTGTTGCTCCAAGAGCTCCTTCTGTCTGGGAACCTTGGTTTTAACAGTGCTCAAGGTTGCAAGGAGAGCAAAAGAAAAAGAAGATGTCCTTGGAACAAGAAGTCGAATCAGTTTTGGACACCTGGGCTGTGGAATCTTGGCTTTAATCATCAGAAGCTTCAAATAACACTTAATCCAAATGTAGGAAGTCCCATGTGAGCTGTCAACAGCGGAAGGCAGCAGGATTCATTGGGGAATGAACCAGAAGTGGGTTCCAATGTCCTCCGCCCTCTTCCCCACCATGAAGTGCACAAGCTGCAGGTGGCTTCCACAGGGAATGTTCAGGACAGCGCACGCAGCAAGGACTTCTCTCCTTCCCCCGCATGGCTTTCTTGTGATTTATGCTAGTTAACTTATTCACCTTTAAGAGGTATCTGTGAAGTGAGATCCTCCTATGTCCCTTCTGTTGGCTCTCTGGAACAGTTCAGCCGAGAATGGAAAAGGCAGAAGGAACAGCTTGTTCAAAGGCCCTGGGCGCTGGGGGCCCTCAGGTAGATTTGGATGGCTAGCCTCCTGCCTGCATTCTGGCCTTCAGTCCTGAGAGTGCTGCGGTCACACCCACAGTCCTGCCAGGATGCCCTTCACCACTCCCTCCCACTGGGTCCCCCCCTTAGACTCCCGCCCCACCAGGGCTGGGGCCTTTCTAATAACCTCTGCAGAGTGTGACTTTGCTAGCTGTCACCCAAGTGTGTCATGTGAGACCTGGCAAAGTACACACCCATGTAGTACCTAGAGAGATGGAGACCTGGAGGACCCCATCACTTTCCACGTGACCCAGGAACTCATGGCAGGCTGCAGGGAAGAGGGCGTGGAGCTGAGCAAAACCTCAGTCCATCCAGGGGGTCTGTGTGAGCTCTGCCCATCAGAACATTCCCAACCCAGGCCCTCAGCTTCACGGAGGCCCAGATGGTACCTGTGACTATGCACTAAGAGGAAGAGGAAGAGTGGTACAAGTTCATCATTTACAGAAAAGTCAGGCTCATGACAGGTGCTCAAGATGGGACCTGCAAGGCTGAAGAGCTTCCATGTAAGAATCCGTTGTTATTTTATTTATTTAATTAATTAATTAGTTAATTTTTTTGCATTACTGGGGATTGAACCCAGGGGCATTTTACCTCCGAGCTACACCCCCAACCCTATTTTTTATTCTTTATTTTAAAGCAGGGTCTCACTAAGTTGTGGAGGGCCTCACTAAGTAGCTGAGGCTAGCCGCGAACCCGGATCCTCCGGTCGGTCTCAGCCTCCCAAGTCCTGGGATTACAAGGGTGCGCCACCACACCCGGCTAGAATCTGTTTTTAAAGGCTGGAACAAGCCCAGCTTTGGTTCCCAACAAGAATTCATCCTAACATAGGATCATCGGGGGAGAAGCCGGAGGTGGGTTGACAATGCCCCCGTGCATGGACCCCGTATTCCAGCTACTTGGGTGCCAGGTCCTAAGCCCTGACACAGAGCAGACGACGCACACACTCACTCAGAACTGTTATCTGCCTGGCTCGGAAAGCCACTCACTCTGCTGGCCCCTCCGAACAAGGCTCAACAGGCTCAGCCCGCTGTGGGCAAACAGGGAAAGTAGGTCAGCCCTGCAGCCAGCTTGCCACGGTGATGAACCAACGATGCCGTGTGAGACGCAGCCCAGGCCCAGCCCCAGTGGCTCAGGCCAGCCTCCAGGTGGCAGACAGGGCACCCAGGGAAGAGGGACACCCCAGGAAGACTTGGGAAACAGCTCTCAACAAAACAAAGCAAAAACCAAAACTCCAGAAACAGTGTCGACTCACACTTCCTGCCATTTTGCTGTCATTAAAGACAAGTGAGCCGTGTCTTTAGGGCACTTCGATAGGCCGCTTCACCTGGACAGGTGTACCATGTGACCGGGAGACAGTGATGCCGCCTCCTGGTTTGCCGGCTTCCTCCACCTGCAGTTCTCTATCCCCTCTGCAGCCCTGTGGCTACGGGAATAACTGGCTGTTCTCTGGGGAGAGGACAGATTTGGATCAGGGCACTGGGACTGGGTGGGCACAGGGCCTGGCCAGAGAAGAGACCACTGCCGTATCCTGTTCCTGGGTCCAGACTAGGCCTCCTCTCTGGCCTCTCTGGTGCAGAAGTTAGACAAAGCACAAGATACTTTGGGGGAAATTCCCCAGAGGCCAGGTGATCTAATCTATTGCCAAGGGTGGAGGCCTGGGATCAGGTCACTTTAGGAGGGGCCAGGACACAGCTGGAGGCTGGCATTGGGGCTCTCAGGGAGCAAGATCCGAGAGGGACAGGACCCTGGCTCACCTCCAAAACAACCCAGCTGGTGCCTCTGGAGCAGGAGCAAATGAGGGTTCATCTGGGGGTCCCAGAGAAGTTTCCCAACTAAGTCTGTGCTTAGGTCAAAGGGAGGGACTTGCACAAGTACAGAGGTATAAGTTCTAGAGCCCCCCATTTTTTTCCTCAATTGTTGGACAATGTTTCTTCTGTATTTCATTTCTATAACAAATGTATGAGAAGGCTTTGTCAATAAGCCGTTTTGAAATATTCAAATCTAAAAGCCTGCAAAGATCCTCTCCCATTCCGTAGGCTTTCTCTTTAAGTTCTTGATGGTTTCCTTTGATGAGCAGAAGCTTTGTAGTTTAATGCTATCCCACTTATTAATTCTTGTTTTAATTTCCTGTGCTTTGGAGGTCTTGTTGAGAAAGTTTCTACCTGTGCCTATATGATGGAGTGTTGGACCTATGGCTTCTTCTAATAATTTCACAGTCTCTGGTCTAACTTCCAGGTCTTTGATCCATCT